>QJPP01005778.1:0-38661 GCA_003996215.1 Jaltomata sinuosa
AGGGTGGAGGTGTTATCCCAAGAGGAGATGGTGTACTTCGTTATCAGGGTCACTATGTGTGCCAGATGTAGATGGATTGCGCCAGCAGATTTTAACTAAGGCTCATAGTTCCAGATATTCCATCCACCCCGGTGCCACCAAGATGTACCGTGATCTACGAGAAGTCTTTTGGTGGAATGGTATGAAGGGGGACATAACCGGTTTTAGGGCATAGTGTCCCAACTGTCAGAAAGTGAAGGTACAACACCAGCGATCGGGTGGCATGATTCAGGATATTGAACTTACCGCTTGGAAATGGGAAGCAATCAATATGGACTTTATTACAGGTTTGCCTCGTACTCGAAGATAACATGATTCGATTAGGGGGATTGTCGACCGGATGACCAAGTCATCCTATTTCTTGGCTGTTAAGACTACTGATTCAGTAGACCATTATGCTAGACTCTATATCTGGGAGATAGTCCTATTGCATGGTGTCCCTTTGTCTATCATCTCAGATAGAGGTCCTCAGTTTACATCTCAGTTTTGGAGGTCATTTCAGAGAGGTCTTGGTACTCAGGTGAAGCTTAGCACAGCTTTTCACCCTCAGACAGATGGCTAGGCAGAGCGTACTATTCAGACTTTGGAGGATATGTTGAGAGCTTGCGTGATTCACATCAAAGGTAATTGGGATGATCACTTACCTCTTATCGAGTTTGCCTACAACAACAACAACAACTTTCACTCTAGCATCTTGATGGCTCTGTATAAGGCACTTTATGGTTGGAGATGTAGATCTCCTATTAGTTGGTTTAAGGTAGGTGAGGCAGCCTTGATTGGTCCAGAGTTGGTTCATGAGACTATGGAAAAAGTTCAGCTTATTAGGGAGAGGTTGAAGACCGCTCAGAGTCGACAGAAATCATATGCAGACTCAGAGTAGTGTTTCTTATGAGTTGGACTTGCCTTCGGATTCGGAAGCCATCCATCTAGTTTTCCATGTTTCCTTGTTAAAGAAATGTGTTGGTGATCCAGCCTTGATTATTCCTTTGGTGGATGTGGGTGTGAAGGATAGTCTCACTTATGAGGAGGTCCCTAAGGAGATCCTTGATCGTCATATTCGGAGGTTGAGGAACAAAAAAGTCGCTTCGATAAAAGTTCTTTGGAGAAATCAGCTTGTTGAGGGAGCTACTTGGGAAGCGGAAGAGGGCATGAAGGCCAAATATCCCCATCTCTTTCCTTCCGATTCAGTTACAGCTTAAGGTACTAGTTTCCTCCTTAGTATGTTCCTCCGATTCTATTCCATCAGTTCCTCTCATGATCCTAGCATGCATCCATGTTTTACAAAATTAGTTTATCATGCTTTCAAGATTACAAAGTTCAGTTTCCATGTTTACTCCTTGATTTCCCTGTTTTGGTTGCTGGTTGGGCTGCTTTCTCTTCAGTTTTCCTTGTTTAGCCTTCATTCGAGGACGAATGATCCTAAGGGGGAGATATTGTAATACCTCAGAAATCAAACCAGCTAGCTAAGTTAAGATCTCAGAAAATTTTCATATTTCAGGAATGACGGGTCCAAACCATGGACTCTGGTTTGAACCACAGGTTGTGGAATGGAACCGTAATCCCTTTTTGATTGATTCAGCCTCTGATCCAAAACCACAAGTTGGTTCTACGGACCGTGATTCAAACCACGGATCTATCTTGTCAACTCGTGGAACCATATCAGAGGGTTGACAAGTCCCTCAGCAATGACGACACGGTTCTACCAGAGTCTTGAGTCGTGGTTTGACCCCTGGTCAACTAAGTCCTCCAGGAAAAACGAGTATGAATGACGACTCATCATTCATTCTATGGGTCCATCCTGTTGACCTGTAGAAGTGCTTCTGCAGCTTGAATTTTCTGTCAGGAACCACGAGTTGGAACCATGGGTCGTGGTTCAAACGATGACCCATAGAACCGACCCGTGATTCCTGAAGCCGACCCATTTTTCCATCTTTTTCTAAATTATGTCCCAGTGGTATTTTTGTCATTACCCACCCTTTTAACTCCTAAGTGAGGTCGTTTTGACTATTTCAAGAAGGGTTTTCACCCTTATTATCCTAAGCCTCTTCTAAATCCTTCATTCTTCTCCCAAAAAGGAAAAGTTTCTCTCCAAGCTTCAAGTCTCAAGCTCCAAGTTCAAGCCTCCAAAATCTTTTCAATTCAAGTGGTTAGCTTCAATCAAGGTATGTGGGTAATCAACAATGGTTTCCTTTCACCCTTGTGCCCAAAACCCCTAATTCAAATTTTGATTTCATGATCTTCAAATTAGGTTTCTTATTCGATTCTTATGGGTTTTGCTAAATATGATCTTCTCATGATTTGATTATGAAATTACTATTAAATTACATGATTTTACATGAGTTTTTACATGTTAATTTTTATCTCATGAATTGAAGTCTAATCATGACAATTTCTACATACATGAAATTGATTTATGCAAATTGGATTTGATAGCATGTTTCTCATGGATTTTCAAGCATGTGAATGCCTAGTTCCTATGTTTTATGAAAATATATGTATAATGAAATTGAACTAGAGCCATGCAAATTTCCATGTCATGAAGTATTATGCAAGACAAGACACCCGATGTTCCATCAATGCTCATGAATCGATTTCTAAACTATAATTCATGAGTAGTATGATGATCCGAGGTATGAACATGTTATGAACAAGTTTGGCATCAGATATATCACATGTATATGAGCTCATGTTATATGTTTTAGGAGTAGTATTTAGCACCGAGAGACGAGGGTTCAGATAACCCAAGTCCAAAACTACGTTGCCACCGTAGGTTGCCCTCTGTGGCTTATTATGACAGGATCCTGGTAGGACATGGTTCTAACTTTGGCCGGTTAGAATAGCTCTTTTCAGTGGGGGTACATGACACTGACTCCATGTAGCTCAGCATGGTTTATGTCGATTAAGAGAAACTCCCACATGTTTATTTTCAAGCTATGAAGTTATATGCTTCTATACTATGAAACCTAAGCTTTATTTCATGTTTCATGTTTTATACTTTGATATTTATTCATGTTCCTTCTTTACGTAACAAGTTCATTCTTAAGCATGTTTTAAACTATTTTTATCATGATTCATGCATCGCTCGCATATTCAGTACATCCTATAGTACTGACGCATATCTTGCGTTGCATCCTTTGATGATGCACATTCAGGTGTTCCTTCTCAGATCCGTGGCTAGAGCTTCTAGGCCACTTTCTGTCAGATGTTGGTGAGTCCTCTTAGATCGAGGACTAGTTATGTTCTTAGTCAGTGTTAGCTATTTTATTTTCTGCACTTTGAGTTAGCTAGGGTCTTGTCCTAGCAACTCTTTATGTCATGAGTAGAGGCTTTTCTGACATAGACAAATTTTAAGTCTCTTTTTGGATTTGTATTCCTATTTGACTTGATTATCCATTTATGTGATTTCGGATTCATCTATTATGCTTCCGCTTATCTTTTGTTATGCTTGAGAATGCTATGACCAAGGGTTAATCTGGGGTACTTGTGTCCCGGATCCCGTGTTATGCCTAGGGGGTAGCCTCGGGGCGTGACATGAGTCATCATCAGTCTCTACATCTTCTCCCAAAATTTTACAAAATTCTAAAAATATATAAGCATATATCGGTGTAAGGGACTCACTCTTAAGTTAATTGATAAATTCACGAATGCATTCATAAGAAATAGTTGTATAACCTTGAGTCTGTTAGGACACCATAACAATGAGTTTATCCTCACGTTTATGTAGTTGTATTCAATTATAATTCATGTGTATAGTTTATCTAGAGGAAGGATAATATCATGTATAGTTATCTCTTGGAGAATCTGTATTCAACTACACCTTGTGTAGCATCGTGTATATATTGAGGAAGAACTCCTCTGTGAAATACAACTGAGTTTTATAATCTTCATAAAACCTTTACATGGTATTGGAGCCTTGCGAAGACTCACATCACACAATGGTACTTCCCTCAATTACCAGTATCACCTCGCAAACCCCCTTCCCAAAAAATTTCGCTGCTCTTAACCAACGTTAATCAGTCCCATCTTCTGAAATTGGATCATCATAACTATATTGTGTGGAAATCACAAATTATCCCAGTTCTAAGGGGTCACGAACTCGAGGGATATGTAGATGGAACGCACAAGTTCCCTCCAAAGGTAATTCCAAATAGCTCTTCTGAAGAAACCTCAACTAGCGCGGTTATCAATCCAGCATACAGTTTATGGATCAAACAAGACCAACTTTTGTTGAGTTGGATTCTCTCAACCCTCAGCAAAGGGATTTTAGCCCAAGTAGTCGGTTGTATGACATCTCAGACTGTCTGGCACGCTCTTGAGGCAATATTTTCATCACAATCCAAGGCTAGGATAATGCAACTAAGACTGCAATTACAAACCACAACAAAGTAACTCATCCATGGTAGAATACCTTCAAAAGATGAAGATTTGTGCCGATAATCTCGCAGTTGCGGCACACCCCATCACTGATGGTGATATTGTCTTATACATTCTTTGAGGACTTGGACAGTAATATGATGTCGTGGTTGTCTCAATCATTGATAGGCTGGAATTAATTTCATTAGCCAATCTTCATGGCTTGCTTTTAAGTCATGAGAATCGTTTGGAACAAATGACAAGTTTGGAACAAGGATTAGACCAAGCCAACTTGTCTGCCAGACAACCCAACAACACTTATAAGAATGATAATTCTTTTAAGAAGGCTACTAATTTCAACAATAATCAGGCTTATAGTGGCAGATCTGGATGAGGACGAGGTCGGGGTCGCAACACCAACTCATCCAACCAAAATCAGTGTCAAGTTTGTGATAAGTTTGGTCACTCAGCCCTCAGTTGCTACCATCATTTCGACCATTCCTATCAAGCTCCATCCAAGCCGCACATGGATGCTCTCATTGCACAACCTTCTATGGTTGGAGACCGAATTGGTATTTGGATTCTGAAGCTACTCATCATTTAATTAATGATATGCAGAACATGGCAGTATGAGGAGAGTACATGGGAAGCGATCAAATTTATGTTGGTAATGGCACATGTTTAACAATTTCTCATTTTGGTAATGCTACCTTACCTAAACCTTTACATCTATCTAATGTATTATTGATGCCTGAAATTACCAAAAATTTGCTCAGTGTGGCAAAGTTCACTTCTGATAATGATGTTATATTTGAGTTTCACCCTCGTTTTTGTCTTGTGAAGGATCGAGCAACGGGGAAAGTACTATTTTGCGGGACTCTTGAGCATGGCCTTTATCGACTCCTTGCTGCCCAGTTACTCGGCCAACTCTCTCCCTCAAATAAATCACAGGCTTTCCATGTGTCCAAGTCATCTTTTGATCTATAACATAGTCGCTTAGGTCACTCGTCTCTACAAGCAGTCAATAGTATTGTTAGGAGTTTTTCTTTGCCATTCACATCGAGTTCTCGGTCTAATGTTTGTTCTTCTTGCCAAAATGGCAAGAGTCACAAATTGCGATTTTTTAATTCTAGTTCTAGTGCTACTTTTCCTCTTGAATTGATCAATACTGATGTATGGGGTCCTGCTCCATAGTTGGCTAGTAATAAATTCCATTATTATGTTTCTTTTATTGATGACTTTAGCAAATTTACATGGTTATTTCCTATGAGTTCCAAAAATGAAGTTTATACCATATTTTTATGCTTTAAAACTCAAGTCAAAAAGTTCTTTGAGCATCATATAAAAGTGGTACAATCTGATTGGGGTGACAAATATAGCAAATTATCCACCTTTTTTGCTCGAGAGGGGATCATTCATCACATATCTTGTCCCCATACTCATGAAAAAAATGGTACTCCTAAAAGGAAACATCGTCATATTGTTGAAATAGGTTTTAACACTTCTTGCACATGCCTCCTTTCCTCTCACCTTATTCTGTCAAAGTTCTGTCCTTTTTTTCTCTTCTCCAATATATAGTACTCCTATGACTTTTCACCCAATAAAAAACCAAAGACTTTATAATGGAGTTTGCTTTCTTGACTATTCATTACAGGCAAGAGAGGGAGGTACTTGGCAATGTAGAAAGGTGGGGGACTGAAAAATTAAATGGTAATATGTTTTAAAACTGTAAAGAATTGAAATATGTGAATAATCATAGATGTTACCTTAGGTGTTTTAAATAAATAATACTCTACCTTGAAAAGTCTCTACCGAGGACATGACCCTAGATAGGAAGGTGTGGAGGGCACGAATTAGGGTAGATGGTTAGTAGGTAGGAGTGCGTCTATGCTAGTAGGTAGGAGTGCTTGTCGTGCTCGTAGTCGTAGTGCTACGCTCGTAATGTCTTATTCTTGGAGTTTTGATGATGTTTGTGGTCTCAGGTAGATCGATTGTAGTACTACGCTCGTAATGTCTTATTCGTAATGTTTTGTTTCTGTTACTACATATTGTTGCTTGTTCTTAGCTTGTGTCTCTATCTGAGCCGGGGGTCTATCGGAAACAGCCTTTCTACCTCACTTTTAAGGTAGTGGTACGAACTGCGTACACTCTACCCTCCGCAGACCCCACTTTGTGGAAATATACTGAGTATGTTGTTGTTGTTGTTTAATCGCTAAGATCATATAAAGAAGATCTGTGTTTTAGCAAAAATTACCAGCATCTTATAGTTTTGAATAGGACATTTCTCTTTCTCACTCTTGCTAGAGATAAGGATAAGGCAGCCAGTGGTGAAGATGTTTTACTACGTATAGTTGACAATCATAGAAAGAGTTAACTCTAGGGGGTGTGCCCCTAGTACATAGCATACGATCGAGTTCCTCCAGTACTCAATCTCAGATGAGATATCTTCCAGCTCAATTTCACAAACAACGGATTCCCCAATTACTTTAGGCTCAACAAAATCTAATTTGAACCCAGCATTAGCAATCTTACCTATGTCAAAATTATCCCAAATGGACTTTCGATGTTCTGGCTCTAGCTCTGCTTCTTCTGCCCATGATAGCTTCCTTGCACTACCATTAGGGCTCGCCTTCGCCTTATCTGACTCATTTACTGTTACTGTTTCTGTTTCCGCAGGCACAGGCATGACTCCATCTTCAACCTCAGCAATTGACCCATCAGAAATTGAGTCTTCTAGATTTGCCAGTTTCCTCAATTGATTCGAATTTGATGCTCCCGCAGGTGATTCCTGCAGCTTCTTCTTCAACATCGCAGAAGACTGAGATCCTTCCACGGCCACCTGAGTTCCTTTCTTCTTTTGATTCCCCATGATCTTCGTCGTCTCTTGTGCTTGTTGCGCCTTCAGGGTTGGCACGCGTACTCTCTTTCCCATGGATGGCGCACCTTAGCTAAGCTACGCCGAGAGAGAACCCATGACCTAAACCCTTAACTAAATTAGTTACACTAAGGGAAATATTGTTTAAGTGTAAATGTTAGAACTAAAGAAAATGGGAATTTTTCTTAACAATGGTTGCCCATCATTTGAATGGCAAGTGGTGATAAGTCTAATGAGAAGATTTACTCAACTAAGAGCACAAAGAAGAATTCAGGGAGTAAAGCAGCAAAATAGTATGAGGCGGTTGAAAGAAGGTAATTCTTCTGTCGCTCAATCTCTCTCTTTCCGGAGCATAAGTTTTCTAGTTATACATGCTTCTACTTCTGATTTTTTATTGGTTGTTCCGTAAGATTATGGATATGGAAATGCACCTTTTGTTCTGGTATCATCAAAATCTAGCGGATCAGAGAAAATTTTACCGCTACGTTCAAGTAGGGATTCTAACACTAAATTCTTCCTAGGGTAAGTTCATGGTTCTTCATAGAGTTCTTAAAACGATCTAAAAAAAGCTAGGAAATGTAGTAGTTTGTTTGATTCAGTAGTTTTTGTATTAGTTGCTTCTTCTGTTTTCCCAAGGCTCTCTGGAGTGATTAATACTCGTCTTGGAAGGTGGTTAAAATTTGTTAAAAGTACTTTTAAGGTGTAAAATATTAGTTTTATCTGCACACTCTCAGTTATTGAAAAACAAATTGTGTTCTTAAAGTATGCTTCATATATGACCACTATTTGAAGATATTTATAAGTAAATATAAAACCTTTTCCAAAGTTTTCGTGTGTTGATGACCCCGCACCCTTATATGTAGTTCTGCCTCTGATCACGGATGAGTTCAACTGCATTTGATTCACAAGAAGCTAAATAAAAGATTGTATCAATCCTTGGCAGGGTTCTAATTATTGGTTCTGGAACATATGTTTTGCTGCTTAGCGTTGCAGTAAGCTAACAGGGGAATCTTTAGTTCAAAGAATCAATATACTCTACGTGGAACTGTTATCTTCAGTAGTCATGAGTCTTTGACTAAACAAATCAAACAATTTAAATATGTTTTTAACTCAGTGAACTTGTTCACATGCAATGGATTTTGTGTTATCAGGAGTCAAATTTGAGTGAGAATCTAAATTTACATTGGAAGTAATTGTTGCTGCTACACATTCTCTTCCCTTTTGTTTTCCCTTATTGTGACGTGATAGATCAGAGTGTAAGAGTAGCATTTGGTTTCAGTGCTAGCCAAGGAACCCACGCGAATGTGAGATTAATGATTATGCGAGGTAATCTCTCTATCTTCACGATTACTATGTATCTTTAAGCTTATTTAAATTTATGTGGGTTATAATGTATTTTCTTCCTTTCTTATGTAGGCATTTGGGTTCTCTGCTTCCAGCAGCATGGTGCCTCTAAAAATTGAACTTTGCACCAAAGACTAATCAAACTGTGGAAGCATGGTGCCTCTAGAAATGGAATTTTGTATGCAAGACTAATTAATTACCTGGAGAATACATCACCTTTTGTCAATATGGAAATAACATATATTTGTAAATAGTGGTCAACTGCAAGAATATACTGCATTGCAAATGTATCTATTGTAACAATTGTGTTCCTCAAACAAATACACAGTTTTGTTCCTCAAACTAATACACATAGTATGAAGCCTTAATATGATAAATTATTTCATCAGCTTGAATATTATTATGTTCTATTTCCTTTTTAAGTAATCCTGCTAAAGAGTTGAAACGTGAAACAAGTATGGAATTATTTTCATTGATCCTTTTGGTAATCTTGCAGTTGTACAGATAACACAAACTGTTTTGTTAGGCATACGCAATCTAGTATATAAGAAGCAGATCCTAAAACTTCCCTTTTTGTCGTTTACTGCTTTACAGAAATTCACCCAAAGGAACAAGTATGTACCAGCTTTGCCTGATAGTTTGTGTACTTCAACAAAGATGGTGCAGCCTTGTCTGAATACCAAATGGCGTATGTCATATTTCCAGTGTTCAATTCTTGTTATGTCCCTGACAATCTCAGGGTCAAAATTTATCGAAAATGAAGCTGATAAGCTGGCTTTACTAGATTTCAAAAGTAAAATCAGTGAGGATCCATTCCAAGCCATAGTTTCTTGAAACAATTCTCTTCATTACTGCAACTGGGAAAGTGTACCAGTCTAGTAGTGCTAAACCTTACCGGAAACAATCTTGTTGGCTACATACCAAAAGAGGTTGCAGGTCTATCTTCTCTTTCAATTTCTTTACACTTGGCGCGTCACATAACAAACTATCAGTTCATTGCAGGTCTATCTTCTCTTCCAAATCTCAAGTAGTTGGATTTGTCACATAACAAATTATCAGGTGAAATTCCAAGCACCCTGCACACTAGTGTCAGATTAGAGCATTTGTTTATCAGCAATAACTTGTTTGGAGGAAGAATTCCACAATCCTTGAAAAACTTAAAGAGGTTTGGAAGAGGTTGATTTAGCACACAATAACATCTCAGGACGAATACCCGACTTCCTTGGGAAGCTGCCATATCTTAGGGAACTCGATCTTTCTTCCAATGACCTTGAAAGTGAAGTGCCAAATGAAGGGATCTTTTCAAATGCAAGTGCAGTTTCAGTTTCAAGGAATCATAAACTATGTGGAGGTCAGCGCATCTTTGATTTACCTGCATGTAGTGAACATTGAAATCCCTCATCAAACAAAAAAAATTGGTTCAGGAGCAATAGTAGCAATAACAGTCTCCCTTCTAGTTTTGCTATTATGTTCATTTGCTGCTTATTGCATACTTAGCAACCCAAGAAAGAGATATCTTGCTTCAACCTTTTCAGCAGGTCAGCGATTCAGACATTCTTTTGATAATGATCTAGCTATGTCAGGGAGAACAACTTGTGAGGATATTTTAAAATCAACCAAGGGGTTCATTGAGGATAACCTGGTTGGTAGAGGAAGCTTTGGTTCGGTATACAAAGGGCACTTCAAGGATAAGAATAAACTATAGCGGTGAAAGTACTAAACCTTACAATAGAGAGGGGCTTTAAGGAGCTTCTTGGATGAATACAATGCTTTGAAAAAAAATTGGACATCACAATCTTCTCAAGTGTTGATTGCCAAGGCAATGACTTCAAATGTCTAGTTTTGGAGTTCATGGCCTAGACGATTGGCTGCATTCAAAGAGTGAAAGCTGCCACAAAATGAGTCTAGTAATTATCCAGAGGTTGAACATAGCAAATAGATGTTGCTTTGGCACTTGATTATCTCCACAACAATTGCCATGTACCAATTGTTCATGAGATGTAAAACCAAGCAACATTCTCCTTGATGAGGATATGACAGCCCATCTATGTGACTTTGGATTGGCAATGATTCTCACTAAACCATCAAATTCTTGCTGGAGTAATCAAAGTTTTGACGCGCTAAAAGATTCCACAGGACATATCCCAGTATCCAACCAGGTATTTATAATCTATATTTATATAATCCAAATATCATCTTTTCCCCTTTATTAATATGTACAAGTTAGAAAGCATCCGAACCTTATATTCATGTTTCTGACCCCTGAACCATATAAGCTTACATACTAAATAGCATAAGAACTGCCATATTTACCTTAAATCTTATTGGCATGCCCTGTGTGTCCTAACAGTTTGTTCTTATCTTGTAGAGTACGGATTGGGAGGTTATGTTTCCAAGCTTGGAGATGTTTATAGCTATGGTATCATGTTGCTTCAAATGTTCACAGGCACAAGACCAACTGATGTGATCTTCAAAGACGGTCTAAATATTCACCGATATGTTGCAAAGGCTTTGCCTAAACATGTCGTTATGATTGCAGAACCTACATTGTTAATGGCACATGAATTACATAAGGAAAAAGAACCAAAAGAAAAGGAAATACTACCAAATGAGTATATATCCCAGCTAAATGAAAGCAATACGATAGAAGAATGTTTAGTTCCAATCGTGAAAGTTGGTCTTTTATGTTCTACCTCATCACCAAGGGATCGGATGCCCACAAGTGTAGCTTTGAACAAAGTTCATGACATCAAGGACTTGTTTCTCTGGCATGAGAGGAAAGACTATAGTGTCAAATAGACCAAAGGATAAGGTGGGAACAAATATTGTCCTCAACCTTTCTTTTTATTCCCTCAGTCATCCTTGATTGCTAGATAAAGATGATTCACAGTTTTGGATTTACCAAGAACCAGCATATTGTACGGGAAATTTTTGACAATTACTAAGACAACTATATTGTCAGAGAAAAAATCATCCTCTGTTACATACATCATCCGAGAATAGCAAGTGCCTCGTAAGGAGTAAAAGCACCATTTCCGGCATACCAGGACTGATTTGCAACTTACAATAAGCAAACAGTCAAAAGCAGTTAATGTTATTACATAAGTATCATATAGATTTTGAAAGGATAATGTGCTCTCATGGCACACAATGTACATTTTTTTCCGTTCTGAGATTTTAGATAGAAAAAAGAACAAGTAAAGCTCTTTTTTGTTTTGGAATCATCTATAAGATATTAAGATAGAAATCAGAGATCAGAATGGTCATCAAACAAACTGAAACAAAAAAGAAAACTAAGCAAAACGCCAATTGACAGATAAAGTAACAAACAACACGTTTGACGCTCTCCTTCTCCGGTCATTGCTTTCCACTCCTCTTTGAAGGTTGTAATTGCGCTTCTGCATTAGCAACGGCATTTCCAAAGGCAACTGACAAATCTGAAAGCGAAACAATAACCAGGTCACTCTTGAACCAGTGCTCTTTTTTTATTTTGGAATCATCTATAAGATTCATATCGAAATCGGAAATCAGCAACTGACAAATCTGAAAGCGAAACAATAACCAGGTCGGTCATTCTTGAAACCTGTGCTCTTTTTTTATTTTGGAATCATCTATAAGATTCATATCGAAATCGGAAATCAGATTGGTCATCAAACAAGATGAAACAAATAAGAATATTCAGCAAAACACCAATTGACAGATAAAGTAACAAATTATACCAATATGTTAGCACTTGCGTTCTCCAGTCACTGCTTCCCACTCCTGTTTGAAGGTTGTCATTGCATTAACAATGGCGTTTTCCAACATAACTGACAAATCTGAAAGCAAAACAATAACCAGGTTACTCTTGTCTCTAGATACTGCAGAGAAGATTTAGACAAATTAAAAAGAGCAAACCCAAAATGTACCTTATCTGCAGTAAGAGTTTGTAGACACTAAACCCTAACCACTTGCCTCCACTTTGCTATTGAAGAAGTTCATTGGCTCAAGTTCACCCTATACAAGGAATTCATCATTTAGGCTATGGTGCTTAATTGGAATGACATCACCATAAATCCAAAAGGGGAAAAGGAAAAGAATATACACTTAAAATATATAATAACTAGGAGCATAAGGTGCAAGTCATGTGCCTATATCACCTTTCATGAATTTGCAACAAATGTTCTGCTCAGGCAAGAAAATAAACTGTTTCCCCCTTGTTACAGTCGATTGAGAACCTCATTTCTAATTACACTAGAGAAAGCCTCAAATGTTTATATAAAAGTAGTGGGAATCTCATTTAATAATTAGCTAATAATCGACACCATTATACTAAGAGAAAAGTACATCTTCATGAGCGCATTGGCTGCTTTCTCTCATCCTTATTAGCAATAACATGATAGAGAAAGGAAGATAAATAGACTACACTGACGAGAAGGAACACAAATAGTAAATAGTGGCGCACCTATAGCTTCGACAAGATGCACAATAACCTTAGCTCAGCTTGCAAAGTATCCTTGGAATGAAGTCATGACACATGAGCAACCCTGTTTGTGGAGAAACAAGTCAATTTAATCATTTACTACTATTTTCTAGACATTAATACCTTTAGAAGGTTATATTTTATCAAGACTAATATCAAAGCTTAGAGGAGCAGGAAAATTTTCAGAAATAATGTACTCCCTCCGCTCACTTTTACTCGTCACATTTCGTTTCACGAGAGTCAATTTGACTAATCTTCGGAGCCAAACTGAATTAGACAAATTTAATATTTAAAATTTAGATATTCAAAACTATAGGAAATATTTTCTACGTACTGCTTTGAACTATTTTTCCTTGAGACGAGGGTCTATCCGAAACAACCTCTCTACCTCCAAAGTAGGGGTAAGCTTTGCATACACTCTACCCTCCTCAGACCCCACTTTGTGGATTACACTGGGTATGTTGTCATTGAAACTATACGAAACATACTATAAGTTACAATCCTTCTCATATTAATATGCTGAAAAAATATAGCTTAAAATATTGGTCAAAGCCCATGCAGCTTGACTCTCGAGAAGCGAGACGTGACAAGTAAAGTGAACGGAGGGAGTACTTCATAACCACTAGGTTCTCAGAATATACTTGCAGTGGCAGACACAACATTTAAACAGTAGAAACTGTTAAAAAAAGCATTTGAAAGACTGAAGCAGTAGTAGCAGGTAGAATATGGACTAAAGATGTACACTAACTATTAAAACCTAGGATCCATGCAGATTGAATTCAAAAGCGCTTGTGAAGACTCTGCTGCACACTAGTTCTCTTAGTTTTTAGTACATCTTATAAAGCACAAACGCTAATATAAGAGTAAGGACAACATTATAACCCAGAAGTCAGAGTCTGAAGAAGAGTCTCTATGTATTGCAAATCAATGTTCCACAGCTCCACCTCTCTTTGAACATAGACTTTCCGTGATTGGTCACATAATGTTCTGATATTTTATACGGTCATTTTACCAAAGTTATATATTTCTTTCATTGGAGTCCAATAGAAAGAAAGAGAAGAGGGAAAATATAAGAATCGCTACCCTTAGGAAATATTCACTTGATCTAAGACATTCGCTCTAGAAGCAGGTAAATGAAGCATACGCATAACAAAATCTTATCTCCAAACTACCGATTACTGACACAGTATGAGGGTCAAATTGACACAATTTAACTTTCTTAATTTGTGTCAATCTTCAAACCAAATGGGAAAAAGATTAGCTATGTTACACGAATTTGTTTAATGGGAACGTTTCGAGTACTGATCTGCACAAGTATCCATTACGGACACACCGATTTGCTAATTTTTGGTGTACTTTTAAGAATCTGCCTACCCACTGACATGAATACGTCAAAGGCAAATGAATGATCCACGTAACATAAAAAAGAAGTGTATTTTCTAAACCGCCATCTAGCAGATTAATTGATTAACCACATCGCCGCCACCCATGCATTCTAGTTACACCTTGAGTTGAATTTTGGAGTAGAACCTCCACCCTTCACCATTTCTAACCCCACTGGAGAAGGGGTTGAAAGATTATCGACTAAAAGACTGACAGACTGAAGTTTAACTTTTATTTCTAGACTTAACGTTCTGCTCTTTTGTCCTGTGATAATCGATTGACCAAAATCAGAAGCTTTACTTGAACTTTTTTCTTCTCCGGACTCTATATCTATACTGTATCAGTGGATCTCCATACGAAATTGCAAGCCATCAGTACTGTGCTGCTGGCTAATGAAATTTCACAAAGTGCCAGTCTAAGGTCTCAAACCTCCAAAGTTCTTTGGTTCAATTTTCAATGATAACACTTAATGTATATCTAATCTCTTCCCCAATTGTTGATTTCTTCTTGTTACCTATTATTGAACTCTCCTCCTATAATGGGTAATTGTACTGTCATTTGCTTAAAATGATAAATAATCCATGCTAAAAGGAACAACGGAAGGAGAGCATTTAGACAACAGAAAACATAGAAGTTTTCAGCAGAAAAGGTCAGCATTTCATCAATCACAAGATACTTCCATATCACAACAATTACCAAAGAAATATAGTTAACTCACTAATAAAGGAACCTCTAACTAAATGTTCATAATTTTACGTAAGCTCAAGAAATGAAACTCAGATATCAGTGCATAATTAAGGAAAAAGAATGATAAAAAATACAAAAGGGTAAAAGATTAAACCTTGATAATACAAAGAAAATATCCAATCAAGGAACCCCACACTGCAAGAATAGCGAAAAACCGACAGCTATATCTTACCTGCAAGAAAGTAACCCAAAAATATCAAGAAAAATTGCAAAAATTATTCCATTCCAAATTATAAAGCAGAAATTAATGTCACCTTCTCTACGTTTTCCTCTACCCCTTCTAATTTTTCTCCAGGAATATGAAGTACGCTTGTTTTAGAATCCGATTGAATAACTGGTGATGAAACATGAACTATAGAATGGTAGAACGAGTAGTGAATTGTGTGATGAGCATTTTAAAGCTCACTTTTAAAATTCTATTATTTAATTTGTTCTTATAAAACGCCATTATATAATTTAAATACTATCTATAGTATGTATTTTTCCTCAGAAAAGTTATGAAATTTGATGTTCCAAATTTAGGACAAAAATTAACGCTCTCCCAACGAAAGGTGGTAGTACTATTATAGCTTAATGTTGAATCTTATTAATTGTAAACTCTATATCCATCTTAAAACAAAAGTGAGAAGTCCTCCTCTCAAGATCTATAAAAGGCAGTCCTTGATATAAATACTTCATGGGGTACATCAAAGGAAAATAGTTGGAATATAAAAAGTCTGCACCAAGGGTTATAAGAGAGTAAATCAAGAAAAGATGAACACACCTATAAAAATAAATCAGTAATAAAATGAGCGGTAGTAATATTTGGAACAGAATGAGTCTGCACCAAGGGATTTATCTTGCGAAATGAAAACATATGCTGCAGGGAAAGAACCCTGGTCATTCTAACTGAGATCATAAGCCTACAAAACGAATGAGAAAATACACTGACTGAAGAATTAATGTCATCAGTATTCTGTTTAAAAAGTCTGTCCTCTACCTAGAAGATTGACATAAATTCTCCAAGTGTTCCCTTACTCTCCAAAACCTGCAACCTGCAAAGAGAAAACATTATCAGTGGTCAAAAAGATCAAGAAAGTCATACGAGCTTCAGACAGGGGGCTGAAAAGCCAACAATGGCGTTAAAAGAATCACAAGCCAAAGTATTTGCTAACTTTTCTCTGCACATGGTTAAAAGAAAGTGCTGATATGCATAAAACAGGGCATTTAATCCAGAGTCATTACCTCAACCGTGACAGAAAAAGCAGAATGTTTGATCAAACTGGCTCATATTCTGCATGAGCGATATGATATACCTTGTAACAGGAAAGATGAGCAAATAGTCAAAGGACTGGATCAGAGTCTCACCTTCCGTTTTCTACAAGAGGAGTCCTTCACAAAGTTCTTCTTCGGAAGATGACTCCTCTGTAGTCAAATCACCAGTGTCTTTCATTTGCCTATTCAGTCCTCCCAGTAGACAATAAATTTCATTTGTTTGGCCACTGGAGGTATCTGCAACCAAAAAGGGAGAAAAGCCAGAACCCGTATCGACCCAAGCACATCCTGGAGATTTTCTTACACCGAAATCCCGCATGACGGTCCTCACTTCTGCCAGTTTGTTCCAACACCCAGCATCCGCATACATATTAGCAATCAACACATAATATCCAGGATTATCAGGCCTCAGCTCAAGTAGCTTCTCAGCTGCCCACTCTCCTATCTCAGTATTCCTATGAATCTTACATGCTCCAAGGAGAGTTGCCCACATTTCAGGTGTTGGTTCATAAGGCATCTTTATGATAATTTCCTCGGCCTTTTTAAGTAGACCAGCCCTACCAAAGAGGTCAACCATGCAAGAGAAGTGCTCCAGATGAGGACTTATACCATATGTACTTTGCATCTGTTCAAACAGTTTCTGGCCCTGCATCACAAGGCCTGAATGACTACAGGCTGACAAAGCAGCAACCATGGTCACATGGTCTGGCTTTATATGGAGTCTTATCATCTCCTTAAATAGTTCAATTGCTTCTCTTCCTTCACCTTGAATACCATATCCTGCTATCAGCGAAGTGTAGGTAATTGTATCTTTCTTGCTCATCAAATTAAATAGCTTTCTGGCTACAACTACCTTTCCAGATCTTGCATACATATCCACAAGTGAATTCCACAAGAGCAAATGTTCCTCAAACCCTTCACGCCTTGTAAGATAGCAGTGAAATTCTTTACCATGTTGTAAATTTGCCACCCTGGCACACAGGGGGAGAATGCTTGCTATAGTGATATAATTCGGCTCAACGCCAGAAAGCAGCATTTCTCGGAAAAGAAAGGACGTTTCCTCAGACCTGTCCCAATGTGCAAAGCCAGATATGATTGTATTCCAGGTAATTACAGTTTTAGATTCAGCATACTGAAACAAAATATGGGCCTGCTTAAGTGCCTTGCATCTGGCATACATATTGATTAAAGCGTTTCTTACATTATCAAAATCATCAAGGTGACTTCGAATCACTAAACCATGAATTTCTTTTCCAACTTTTAACAAACCGGTGTGGGAACATGCACCCAAACCAATAAGTGTTGCCACAGGTTCTAGCTGAATTCCACAAGTTCTCATTTGAGAGAACAATTTAAGAGCCCCAATGAAGTTACCTGTCTTCAAGAAACCACCAGCTATGGTGTTCCAAGTAATAATATCCATTTCAGCACCAGTAGCCCTCATTTTATCGAAAAGCTCAAAAGCTTTACTCCACATACCTTTGGAAGCATAACCAGAGATCATCGAATTCCAAGAAATTGCATCCTTAATTGACATCCTTTCAAATATATCATGTGCAACATCCAGTTCCCCACATTTCGCATACATGGAAACTAAAGCATTCTGGACAAACAAGTTACCCTCTAGGAAACTAGCATCTATAGATTTGTGAATATCCCTGCCAAAAACAAGATTTAACTGTTCACCGCAGGCCTTTAGAACAGATGGATAAGTGAAATCATCGGGTCTTACACCTCTATTCACCATCTGCCTATAGGCAGAGAATGCCTCTTCACTCTGCCCCCTTCTAACATAAGAAGAAATAAGGAGATTCCAAGGGAGAGGGTGCAAAATATTTGAAGTTTCGGCAATTATATGAGCATCATCAAGTAAACCAAAGGTCGTATAGAAGGTAATTATCCTTGGCACCAAATTCCAACTATGTGCAACGCCCAAATTAATAATGTGGGCATGAATTTGTTTCCCTTCGGAGAGTGATGTACAATTGGTACAACATAATAAAAGAGACGATAATGACTGTATAACAAGATCACAAGGGGTTTGAGATGAGAAATGAGTCCGAATTAGAGAAAAAGTTCTAAAGGCTTTGCATATGTGACCTTGGCCCGCAAAGTCCTTCAAGGTTGTCAGTAGGCAATCCACCATAGATTCGTTACTTGCTTTACAAGGCCCTGAAATACATTCATGAGAACTACACATCAAGGACTGGCCACCGTTTCGGGGGTCTGATTCTCTAACACTCCTCCACTTTTTAGGTATGAACTTCTGAATTTGGGACAGAGGAAGGTTTCTTGGTTGCGCACTAAAGCGGGAGGGCATAAACTACAAATGGTAAAACTATAATGAGTAATAACAAGATTGTGGATGGGTATCATCTGCATTCCCACGCATTTGCAACACCAACAAAGTCTGTAAGAGCTTAGAAAGATTGACTTTTAGCCAATCTACCCCTGCAAAAACAATTATATTGTATAAAAGATCAATAATAGGAAAAAATCCATAATACCCTGCGCGTTTAATCAAAAATAAGATGCAAACCAAAAAGGAAAATAATCGTTAAGCTTTCTAACACATTAATATGAACCTAAAAATCATACTGTCCCAATTTTCATGACACTCATCTATGTTGGAACATCCAAATATATTTAATACCAACATACTGTGGGAATACACTGGGTATGTTGTTGTTGTTGTTGTATATTTCTATACAACTTTCATGACTTCCAAGATTTCAGATTAATTAAAGTATTCAAGTTTTAAACTTCCATGTGACGGCTTACTATCAAACAACTTTTCAACAATCATTTCCATATTTTCTTTCAATATCACTAATACAACGTATGACTTAAACGAACATCTTACCTTCATGTCCAGTCAAATATCGTCTTATATATTGGGATGGAGGGAGTAAGACATATAAGCAAAAACAGGTGCTAAGTAGGACTCGTAGTTCTCTTGCATTTAAGTAGCGTTAGTTACATCATTCTGGTGTATCTATAAAATAAATAAAAGCCAAGAAGAAAAAACTCATAATTTCCATCGAAATCACCCAAAAAAAAAAATCACTTTATCACCAGTTGACCAACAAACCGTAAAATAAACAGTAAGAAAAGAAACCTACATAAATTTTTTCACGTTTTAATATTTCTACATTCACACAGAATGCACATTTATCTAGACAAGTTAATCTTATATTCAAGATAACATGGTATCTACACATATTGACCTCAAGAATTGGTCCTGAGGAACCTCAGCAGCTAAATGGGAAGTTTAATGATGTGTTTGGAAAATGTTTTCCAATTTTCTCATGTTTGGTTGGTCAAAATGTTTTGAAAAACATTTTCTCTAGGAATACAAGTTCCTTAAAAATGAGAAAAATGTTGTCCCTATGGAAGTAGGGAAAACAAGTTCAATAAGTGACATGTCAAGTTTTTTTTTTTTTTTGAGAAATGACATGTCAAGTTTATTGTCACCTCCCCACCCACACCAACCCCCCAATGCACCCCCCATCACCCTGAACCCCCACTCCCCACGCCACCTCATCCCAGCCCCATAGTACTTTATTAAATTATATATAATTATTTTTGGGATAATATATATTTCTTTGCTTTCTTATCAAACACTAGAAAATAAGTAACAAACTCACTTGTTTTCCGAGAAAATCTTTTCTAGGAAAACATTTTCCTTGGAAAGCATTTCCCTTTATGGCAAACACACCCTAATAGAGATATAGAGAGATATATGTACCACGTCCAAAGGCTCCGTCCACGGCGCTCTCCGGTGAGGAGAAAGGAAAATAGTGGTTGTGGAGATTGGAGGAGGAGAGAAGTGAGAGAACCTTTTTAAGGGTTTAGAGAAGGGATTTAGACAACTTTTGTCCTTTGGACCTTAGAATATCTTTTATTAGTCAAATTGTCCGCCCTTTGCGTGATCATAAAATAGTGTTCATGCATAATACAACAACAACAACATACCGAGTGAATTCCCACAAGTGGGGTCTGCGGAGGGTAGATTGTACGCAGACCTTACCACTACCTCGTGGAGGTAGAGAGGTTGTTTCCAAGAGACCCTCGGCCCAAGTGCAACAAATCCAAGTACAAGACGAAGAAGATAGTGAAGAGGAAAACAATACAACAATAAAATAATAAGGTGATCGACACACAATACACAACATATGACAATAGATATCAAAAGCAAGCCTATAGGGGTGTGACTAATACTATGACAGACACCAACAACCCTAAACCTTCTAAAGACAACACAACACTCTACTCCGTACTAACCTTCTACCCTAATACGCGACCTCCACACCTTCTTATCTAAAGTCATGTCCTCGTTAAGACGAAGTTGCACCATATCCTGGCTAATCACCTCTCCCCAATACTTTTTAGGCCAACCTCTACCTCTCCGCGTACCCACTATAACCAGCCGCTCGTACCTTCTTACAGGGGCATCTACGCACCTCCTCTTCACATGTCCAAGCCATCTCAGACGCGTTTCCCTCATCTTGTCCGCCAAGGAGTCCACTCCCACCTTTTCCCGAATAACCTCATTCTTAATCTTATCACTCCTAGTATGCCCACACATTCATCTCAGCATCCTCATCTCCGCAACGTGCATCTTCTGAATATGGGAGTTCTTAACTGGCCAGCACTCCACCCCATACAACTAAGACGGTCGAACTACCATTCTGTAAAACTTACCTTTAAGCTTAGGTGGTACCTTCTTATCACACAGGACTCCGGAGGCAAGCCTCCACTTCTTCCATGCTGCACCAATGCGATGTGTGACATCATTGTCGATGTCCCCACTTCCCTGAATAACAGACCCAAGATACTTAAAACTTTCTTTCTTGGGAATGAGTTGTGTGTCAAGCCTCACTTCCACGCCTACCGCATGCATCGCATCACTGAATTTGCACTCCAAATATTTTGTTTTGGTTCTACTCAACCTGAACCCTTTAGACTCCAGCGTATGTCTCCAAACCTCCAACCTAGCATTAACTCCGTCCCGAGTCTCATCCATCAAAACTAAATCATTCGCAAATAACATACACCATGACACCTCATCCTGAATAAATCGCGTCAACTCATCCATCACCAAGGTAAAAAGGAAAGGGCTAAGGACTATCCCTGGTGCAATCCCATCTCAACCGGAAAATGCTCCGAGTCTCCTCCCACCGTTCTAACTCGAGTCTTGGCCCCATCATACATGTCCCTTTTCGCCCTAATGTAGGCCACCGGTATCCCTCTGGCCTCCAGGCACCTCCAAAGAACATCCCTCGGGACTTTGTCATAGGCTTTTTCAAGATCAATGAACACCATATGTAAGTCCCTCTTCCTTTCACTATATTTCTCCACCAGTCGCCTCACAATATGGATGGCTTCCGTAGTCGATCGTCCCGACATAAATCCAAATTGGTTCTCGGAAATGGATAATGATCTATGCAAATACCATGAAGAGATGTACTGAATACATAAAATACATAAAGACAACATAGACTTCTAATCATAACTGTGCTAGAATTAACTTTCTTTTCACCCTTAACTAGAAACATAATCAAGTTTGTGACAATGAATAAACCTAAAAAAGAATTAGGATTATACAAAGTAAATGGAGCTTTAGAAAAGCACAACACAAAGACAAACAGAACACATCAGTAATTTTTTTGCATCTGTTATAATCGTACTTCAAAGTCTTAAAAGAACTAGCCAACACTCTAACCCTTGCTTATCATGAGTTGGTGCAACAAAATTAAATTCCAACACACCTGGTATCAAAATATTGTATAGCAATAAGTACTTTAACAGGCAAGAACTAGTATATATATATATATATTACATCTAACAGTGATTAAGTTGCATTTAACGTCCGACTTACACAATATCAGAGTATGCAGCTAACACAAAAGAATTTCATTATTTCAATTGAAATTTAATCTAGGTCCTCAAATACCTCTACTTCAAATGTTACTTACCACACTTGAAATTGAAATCATTTAAGATTTAACTTGATTCCTTAAAAAGATAATCACATAAACAAAGAACTATCCAGAAAAACTTCAGTATTTTAGTTGTCACACAATGCACTACCATTTTTCTTTCTTTCTGTGATATTAGATAAAAATAAAAAGAACAAGTAAAGCTCTTTTTTGTTTCCGAATAATCTATAAAATATTACTCCCTCAGTTTCAATTTGTTTGTCTTACTTTCTTTTTCAGTCTGTTTCAAAAAGAATGTCTCTCTAACTTTCTAAATGAAATGTTTAAGACCGCAAGATTAAAAGGTATTTTGGTACATTCTACGTATATCTTAGTTTAAGACCACAAAATCTTCTTTATTTTCTTAAACTTGCAGCCAAGTCAAAACGAGACAAACAAATTGAAACATAGACAACAAAATCTTCTTTATTTTCTAAAACTTGCAGCCAAGTCAAAACGAGACAAACAAATTGAAACATAGGGAGTATTTACAAATCGAAATCAGAGACCAGAATGGTCATTAAACGAACTGAAACAAATAAGCAAATTCAGCAAAACACCAATTGACTGATAAACTAACAAATTTTACAGTCACTGGCTCACTGCTTTGTACTCCTATTTGAATGTTACCATTTTCCAACTTAACTAACAAATTTGAAAGCAAACAATAACCATAATTGCGTATAAGATTTAGATAAATTGAAAAAGAACAAACCCAAAATGTACCGTATCTCAGGTTAGAAATTGTGCCCACGCCGCCCTAACATCTGCCTTCCACTTTGTCGTTTGAACAAGTTAAGCAAAAAGTGCAGTGGTCAGTAAAAATTTTAGGCTACGATGCTTTACAGGAAGGCTGGAAGGGGAAGGAAAAGAAAAAGAAAAACGAAATTTGATAGTACCTTCTAATTACAAATATACCCTCTCGTTTATTTTGATATTTTTATTTTTATAATGATTGATTGTAATATTATACTTAAATAAAATTTGATGTTTAAATTTTATTTAGTTGTTATAAATAAAAATTATTTATTTTATTTTTATTGTTATAAAAGATTTAGTAACAGTGACAGCCTATCTTCTGCACTTTGTTGTTATCATACTTTTTCCTTGTCACGCTTCTTATTCATTGCTTTTAGGGATAGCAGCAGATCTTCTGCATCCTGAAAATCTTCAGTGGATAGTATAACATCTTCTTCATTGCGTTGTGCTTCTTCATTGCTGGTTTCACTCCGCATTGAAGTATCAGATTTATCAATCTGAGTTATGTTTTCCAGTAAATTTCTTTTTACTTCCTCCAAGTATTCGTTAATCATAGCTTCTTTATTGGAGGAAGCTATTATTAACGAATACTTGGAGGAAGTAAAAAGAAATTTACTGGAAAACATAACTCAGATTGATAAATCTGATACTTCAATGCGGAGTGAACATAAAGAAGCTATGATTAACAAATACTTGGAGGAAGTAAAAAGAAATTTACTGGAAAACATAATTCAGATTGATAAATCTGATACTTCAATGCGGAGTGAAACCAGCAATGAAGAAGCACAACGCAATGAAGAAGACGTTATACTATCCACTGAAGATTTGCAGGATGCAGAAGATCTGATGTTATCCCTAAAAGCCATGGATAAGAAGCGTGGCAAGGAGAAAGTATGAAAACAACAAAGTGCAGAAGATAGGTTGTCATTGTTACTATACAGTAAATACATTGTTTAAACAGTAGATACACTGTTTAGGGACCCACATGTGACCCCTCTCTACTGTACATAGATTCTTTATGTTTTCTTTTTCTTTCTATATAAGTGCTCATTTTGTTAAGTAGGAGCACAGCAGAAAATCACAAAAACTCTCTCTCTTCTCTCTAGTTGTTCACTTTGTAAAGAAAAAGAAAGCGTTTGCCACTGTTTTGGTTTAGTAAAAAAAATTGGATCAGCTTTGCAAGCAGTCTTGGCTCTTGGTCGTCCGTAAGGGTATTTCTTTTATTTTTCAGTATTTCAATTTTAGTTCTGTTCTCCTAGCCCGGATGATGTCCGGCTAAAAGGCTTCCATCTCTATGTTTATTGCATTACTTCTCTCCTATATACACCATGAACGGATCTATGCTTTATTAAAATATAAAGAATTATTAATATGGCTTCTTGACTTGGTTCTGAGATGGTGGTACAGTCCGATCCGGTACTACTCTTATTTTCTTTGTCTGGCAAGCCTGTAACAAGCCATGACCTCCTCAGCCCAAAATATATGTTGAAAAGGACGCCTCTTGGTCCGGTTAGAATCGCTACTGGGTTAGAATCGCTACTGGGTTAGAATCGTTGGACAAAAGATTAATAAGAGTATGTACTGTGATTCCTGACAGGCCCTTTGCTCGGGTAAAAGAGTTAGTCTCTACCATACAGTCTGAGAAATCGTATAAAAATTCTCGTATATTTCAGCTCTTATGCCGTGCAGATTACCGCTAGTATAAAGGTGCTGAATTGCTAGGTCAGTTGGTTGCGCCTAATCGCGCGCCGTCTGAGATCATGTAATCTGGTATCAGAGCCATAGAAATGTTCATGGTATATATATGAGATAGAGGTGAAAGTATTAGATGAAGATATGAAATTTCACTGTGTTATGGATCTTGGAGAACTAAGTACTAAAAGTACTAGACTTGAAGAGGTAGATATACCTCTTCAAGTCTAGTACTTTTAGTACTTACTTCCTCCAAGTATTCGTTAATCATAGCTTCTTTATCTCCATCTTGAGTGAAGATTTTTCGAGCAATATGCCTGACTGAAGGATCATTGACACTAATTCTCTTCTGGGGGAGCTTCTTATAATCTTCAATTGTTTTTTCAATAGTGTCGATTAGTTCTTTTCCAATTAATTGCTTGGACCTGGGATCTTTTCTGAGCAATTTTTCTCGAAAATTGCTGTAGAAGACCCGGTAAAGAACAAGAATATTTTCCTCTATGAATCCTACCTCAGGAGTTCATTTATGAATCCATGGTATAGAGAATTCAATAAAGAAATATATTTGGTCGATTTTTTCCAACCAGCAGATATGATCTGCGTGATATAATTCATTTTGGTCTGGGAATACTTTTGCCCATTCTTTGTATAACTGAAGGAATCTTGCGAGTAGAATTTGGATTGTAGGACCGTGGTATGACCACCACTTAATAAACCAATTAGGGATTGAATCTGCAAATATTTTTGCACAAATTTTTACAAACCAAGTTTGTTTGTGTTTATCGTTATTATAATAGAAAACTTTATCAAATGTTTGGATATAATCCCAGTAAGTAAAGTTCATGACAATTTTGTTGAGGCTCATTTGTCTTTCCCTCATTGCCGAAATTCCCAATCTTCGACAGATATAACCTGTTTGATAATAATTTTTGAGAAGTTATAAACATTCTCTTCAGGACCGTAACCAGCACTCGTGAAGTGTTGGATTTACGCGCTTCCGGTGCTTATTAGAATCGTTTCATAATATGACCGGGTTTTGTATGACTCACCCGGATAGTATAACCCTTTAATC
Organism: Jaltomata sinuosa; assembly: GCA_003996215.1. Lineage (NCBI taxonomy): Eukaryota > Viridiplantae > Streptophyta > Magnoliopsida > Solanales > Solanaceae > Jaltomata > Jaltomata sinuosa. The sequence continues at coordinate 25,962 of QJPP01005778.1, forward strand.
AAATACCATTGGGATATCTTCCATGGTTCGTTTCTCCTCTGAATATCAGAGTTCTCTAAAAGAAATATAATTTCTCTTTTTTTGGAGTAGGATTTGATATCATCATTATCCTCTTTAGTAACTGAAGCAAAGGTATCACCTTTTTGCTTTTGTGCATGTATAAATACCTGCATATGCTCGTATAACGGGCTATTTACCGAAATATCTTCCAGGTTAATAGTTTGCTGAGAGCCAGTAGATGAAGATTCTCCTGTCTGAGTTTTTTCAAGCATGATCAAGCTTTTCTTTCCCATGGATATAACCGGGAATTTTGTTCGATAAGATGATCCTTGAGAGTTGAATTTGGAAGATGTGGACCTTCCCCTTCCTCTTCCTTTTCCTCTACCATGTATCCATGGCGGGTCCATCTGCATATATCAAAGAGATTGATCATTCTAAATTATAATCTGTTAAATCCTCTCGGACTACTTCAGAGTAGTCATGAATTGACAAATCTTCTTTAATTAAATCATTAATAATGATTTTGACAATGGTTTCTTTAAGATCTCTAGGTAATATAATTACCTTTGTAATGGAAATCAAGGTTTTCTCTTCAAAAAAATCTTTGTAAAATATTTTATTGAATATATTCTCTTGATAAGAAGTCAGGTAAGGAATTATCAACTCCCTTCTTATAATGAATATCAAAATCAAATGGGGCTAGTTGAGCCTGCCATCTTGCAAATATAAGCTTAGAGTCATCATGCTTAAAATCTTTGTCAAACATATATTTGACCGATTGAGCATCAGTTTTTATTACAAACTTTTGATTATATAAATCATCTTGGAATTTAAGAACACACTTAACAATAGTAAGCATTTCATGGGCCACAGTAGCATATTTTTTCTGGGCCTCTGTCCATTTTCTTGAATGAAATCTTATAAAATACTCATTTTTGTCATTGAGATTAATTTGTTTCAATATCCCACCATAATCAATATTGGACGCATTTGTTTCAATAATTTTGGCAACAATAATTTTCTGCCAAGCAGTGTTAGCCAGAGTTAAACAAGGTAAAGATTGAACACGAAGTTTGATATTTTTTACCAAGGTAGTGTGACTATTAGTCCATGGCAATTTATAATCTTTTTTTAGCCTGTCATATAACGGGGCTAAATCGCGAGAAAGATTTTTATAAAATGGGGAAATGTAGTTTAGACTTTCTAAGAATCTTTGCAGCTGAGTTCTATCGGTGATAATGTCAGAAAATTTTCATGCAAAGTCGATAGCCCTTTGTATGGGAGTGACCTTTCCCTGACAGATTAGATGTCCCAGAAAATGAACTTCAGTCTGGAACAAACTCATTTTTGGTTTAGATATCACCAAGCCGTTTTGTATAACAATTTTTTTTAAGATATCAAGGTGCTTAACATGCATTTCAAAAGTTTTAGAGAACACCAGAATATCGTCAATGTAAACAATAATAAAATCCATATATGGATTAAAGATGTCATTCATAATTTTTTGAAATTCGGATGGGGCATTTTTTAAACCGAATGGCATGACGTTCCACTCGTATTGCCCAAAAGGAACATTAAAAGCAGTCCTATAAGTATGCTCTTTAAATATCTGAATCTGCCAATACCCTGATTTTAAATCAAATTTTGAAAATATATTGGCGTCGTATAATCTTGATAGTAAGTCTCTTTTATTGGGAATAGGATATCTTACCCACTTTAAACATCTGTTTAAAGGCTTGTAATTTATTACTAACCTGGGAGCTCCACGTTCTTTCTCTGCAGCATTATTGACATAGAATGTCGTGCATGACCAAGGAGACTTGGATGGTTTTATCAAACCCTTTTGTAACAGGCTATCAATTTCCCTTTTGCAAAATTCTACTAATTCAGAATTCATTTGACAGGGACGAGACTTGGCCGGGATATTATCCTCAGAGAAGTCTTCTTCATATGGAAGGGTGACAATATGCCTTTTGCGATTCCAAAATGCACTGGGGTGATATGCGCAAATATCAATGGAGATCTGTTCGGAAATTAATTTAATTTTTCCCCTTATTTTAGCAGATTTGAGAGACTCGAATATGTTCATGCTAAAGAGTTCATGCTAAAGACTCGAATATGTTCATGCTATAAACAAGAATGATCAACTGCCTATCTGTCAACCCGTCGAGATTCCATTCGTAAATCTCGGAACCGCTGTAAGACGTATTAGTCTGGTTCCAATCTCGTTCTTCTATCAAAACATCTTGAGGAGTAGGACTAGGACTAGGGTAGTAGAATGTATGCATTGCTGGTTTAGTAGCATATCCACTATTCTTTCGGGGATAACCCTTGAGCTTATTGAGTTCTGAAGAAACCTGATTTTTATAATTACCAGTTTTTTCAATTTTATCAGAAAATTCTTATGAAAGATCGATGGGTTTTATATTTAAACCAGAAATTTTTTTATCAAGAAGTTCTTCTAAATCATTTAATGATTTTATCTTAAAATCCTGAATCTCAGGAGGTCTTTGAATAAAAGTATAGACCACTTCTGCTTTACTTGTTGAAGCAACATTAGTCTTAGTTATATCAGCTTTTATACCTTGTATCAAAATAGTCAATTCATCAAGTTTTTTATCAAGAGAGATATTATGTTCTCCCAAAACTTTGACATATAATCCCAAATAATTATTTTGAGAAATGAGTTTATTAATTTCAGAAATACTTACCGAAACAATATCTTCGTTAATGAATTTTTGAAAGGCGCTGAAGGTAATACCTGTATTGTTAGAAAAAACAAAAGCGGACTGAGGAGGATAAATGGCTGTTATTAAATTACCATTACAATCGCAATAAGTCCTTTCAATAATATTGACATATAAAGACAAATACGTGGTTATAAACCAAGGAACAAAGTGCATAATTTGATTATGTAATGCACAAGTTTCATAAAACTCTTGAGAAATATTATTCATGTCTTCTTTGTTATAAGAATCAAAAAAACAAGTTTTAAACTTATCCCACCTTTTATCAAAGAATTCCTTTTGAATATGTTTTCTTGCCAGGGAACCTGGGCTAAAATCTATTTGGTGCGGAATCATTAAGACTTATTGACGTCGAACTCCATTTCAGAAGTAGTCGGAAAGTCCTTATCACAACTGTCATCATGTACATCATTAACATGAACAATATTAGAACCGGGGTCAATTTTAACCTTTTCAATAATTGAGTTATTATCAGATTCTAAAGTGTGAAGAGAAGCAGCGTGATTTCGAGCTGGACCATAAGATGGTTCAATAGGAGAGATATGCTGAATATCAGGCACAAATCTGTGACTAAACGATCGTCTATTATGAATAGAACTTACCGGAGGCATAAGCCTATTGTTTGACAGGGACTGCCTGTGATGAGCATAGCTGCTTTCCGTGAACTGGATGCAAATTCTCCCATCAAAATTTTGCGAAATGTGAGAATACTCAGAATTTGTAACTGTATCAGTTAACTGACTTGGGGATATAACCGAGTCGAGAGTCCAAGTCATTGGAAAATTAATTTCTTCCCACTTAATCGGTCTCCTGGTGGCGACCTTAGATCTTGCAAAAAATCACAGCTTCTTTATGTTTTCTTTATCTTTCTATATAAGTGCTCATTTTGTTAAGTAGGAGCACAACAGAAAATCACAAAAACTCTCTCTCTTCTCTCTAGTTGTTCACTTTGTAAAGAAAAAGAAAGTGTTTGCCACTGTTCCGGTTTAATAAAAAAAATTGGATCAGCTTTGCAAGCAGTCTTGGCTCTTGGTCGTCCGTAAGGGTATTTCCTTTATTTTTCAGTATTTCAATTTTAGTTCTGTTCTCCTATCCCGGACGATGTCCGGCTAAAACGCTTCCATGTCTAAGTCTATTGCCTAACTTCTCTCCTATATACACCATGAACGGATCTAAGCTTTATTAAAATATAAAAGAATTTTTGATATGGCTTCTTGACTTGGTTCTGAGATGGTGGTACAGTCGAATCCGGTACTACTCTTATTTTCTTTGTCTGGCAAGCCTGTAGCAAGCCATGACCTCCTAAACCCAAGATATATGTTGAAAAGGGCGCCTCTTGGTCCGGTTAGAACCACTACTGGGTTAGAACCGTTGGACAAAAGATTAATAAGAGTATGTACTGTGATTCCTGACAGGCCCTTTGCTCGGGTAAAAGAGTTAGTCTCTCCCATACAGTCTGAAAAATCATATAAAAATTCCTGTATATTTCAGTTCTTATGCCGTGTGGATTACCGCTTGTATAAGGGTGCTGAATTGCTAGGTCAATTGGCTGCGCCTAATCCGATAAGATGATCCTTCAGTCAGGCATATTGCTCTAAAAATCTCCACTCAAGAGGGAGATAAAGAAGCTATGATTAACGAATACTTGGAGGAAGTAAAAAGAAATTTACAGGAAAACATAACTCAGATTGATAAATTTGATACTTCAATGCGGAGTGAAACCAGCAATGAAGAAGCACAACGCAATGAAGAAGACGTTATACTATCCACTGAAGATTTGCAGGATGCAGAAGATCTGTTGCTATCCCTAAAAGCCATGGATAAGAAGCGTGGCAAGGAGAAAGTATGAAAACAACAAAGTGCAGAAGATAGGCTGTCACTGTTACTATACAGTAAATACACTGTTTAAACAGTAGATACACTATATAGTAACAGTGACAGCCTATCTTCTGCACTTTGTTGTTTCATACTTTCTCCTTGCCACGCTTTTTATCCATGGGAAAGAAAAGTTTGATCATGCTTGAAAAAACTCAGACAGGAGAATCTTCATCTACTGGCTCTCAGCAAACTATTAACCTGGAAGATATTCCGGTAAATAGCCCGTTATACGAGCATATACATGCATTTATACATGCATAAAAGTAAAAAAGGTGATACCTTTGCTTCAGTTACTAAAGAGGATAATGATGATATCAAATCCTACGAAAAACTCCAAAAAAGAGAAATTATATTTCTTTTAGAGAACTCTGATATTCAGAGGAGAAACGAACCATGGAAGATATTCCAACGGTATTTGATTAAAGGGTTATACTATTCGGGTGAGTCATACAAAACCCGGTCATATTATGAAACGATTCTAATAAGCACCGGAAGCGCAGAAATCCAACACTTCACGAGTGCTGGTTACGGTCCTGAAGAGAATGTTTATAACTTATCGAAAATTATTATCAAACAGGTTATATCTGTCGAAGATTGGGAAATGTCGGCAATGAGGGAAAGACAAATGAGCCTCAACAAAATTGTCATGAACTTTACTTACTGGGATTATATCCAAGCATTTGATAAAGTTTTCTATTATAATAACGATAAATACAAACACACTTGGTTTGTAAAAATTTGTGTAAAAATATTTGCAGATTCAATCCCTAATTGGTTCATTAACTGATGGTCATACCACGGTCCTACAATCTAAATTCTACCCGTAAGATTCCTTCAGTTATACAAAGAATGGGCACAAGTATTCCCAGACCTAAATGAATTATATCATGCAGATCATATCTGCTGGTTGGAAAAAATCGACCAAATATATTTCTTTATTGAATCTCTATACCATGGATTCATAAATGGACTCTTGAGGTAGGATTCACAGAGGAAAATATTCATGTTCTTTACCGGGTCTTTTACAACAATTTTTGAGAAAAATTGCTCAGAAAAGATCCCGGGTCCAAACAATTAATTGGACAAGAACTAATCGACACTATTGAAAAAATAATTAAAGATTATAAGAAGCTCCCCTAGAAGGGAATTAGTGTCAATGATCCTTCAGTCAGGCATATTGCTCGAAAAATCTGGATTACCGCTAGTATAAGGGTGCTGAATTGCTAGGTCAGTTGGCTGGGACTAATCGCGCGCCGTCTGAGATCCTGTAATCTGGTATCACAGTCATAGAAATGTTCATGGTATATATATGAGATAGAGGTGAAAGTATTAGATGTAGATATGGAATTTCACTGTGTTATGGATCTTGGAGAACTAAGTACTAAAAGTACTAGACTTGAAGAGCTAGATATACCTCAAAACCTTGACTTGTTAAACAAATGGACGATCCCTAAAGTTCCAATTAAGACGATTTATGATTATGGCTGGTTTGATAAACTATCTACTAAGCAGTTGATTAAAACAACTGAACAATCTTTTGCATTAAACTCTTCTGAACAGACTATTCGTTTGTTAAACAAATGTGATATTGATCTTTAGAGAAATCAGTATAATTATCTGCATATTGGCATGGTTCAAATTGTTTTTAAACCTCTTACCCTTGAAGGGTTGCCTGAGACTTTCCTAGCCGCTCTCAGAGATGCTAGAAATTTAAATTTTTGACAATCTCTTATGGGTTCGATTGAATTAACCGTGGCCTATGGTCCCGTTTATTTTAATACACAGCCTAATTTACAGCTATCTTTGTCTGATGTCAATATTCTTGATGCCTTAACATTAAACGTTAAAACGTATGGTTATAACTATGTGCCAGGTTCAGAACTTATAAGTTTGTCTTATAGAATTTATTTCAAGTTATTATCAACCTTGAACCCAAGATGTAAGTTATACGATACGTCCGATCAAACAAATTTAATGGAGATGAATTTTGCAAGATCTAAGGTCACCACCAGGAGACCGATTAAGTGAGAAGAAATTGATTTCCCAATGACTTGGACTCTCGACTCGGTTATATCCCCAAGTCAGTTAACTGATACAGTTATAAATTTTGAGTATTCTCATATTTCGCAAAATTCTGATGGGAGATACAACTATGCTCATCACAGGCAGTCCCTGTCCAACAATAGGCTTATGCCTCCGGTAAGTTCTATTCATAATAGACGATCGTTTAGTCACAGATTTGTGCCTGATATTCAACATATCTCTCTCATTGAACTATCTTATGGTCCATCTCGAAATCGCGCTGCTTCTCTTCACACTTTAGAATCTGATAATAACTCAATTATTGAAAAGGTTAAAATTGACCCCGGTTCTAATATTGTTCATGATAATGATATACATGATGACAGTTGTGATAAGGACTTTACGACTACTTCTGAAATGGAGTTCGACGTCAATAAATCTTAATGATTCCACACCAAATAGATTTTAGTCCAGGTTCTTTGGCAAGAAAACATATTCAAATGGAATTCTTTGATAAAAGGTGGAATGAGTTTAAAACTTGGTTTTTTGATTCTTTTAACAAAGAAGACATGAATAATATTTCTCAAGAGTTTTATGAAACTTGTGCATTACATAATCAAATTATGCACTTTGTTCCTTGGTTTATAACCACGTAAATGCCTTTATATGTCAATATTATTGAAAGGACTTATCGAGATTGTAATGGTAATTTAATAATAGCCATTTATCCTTCTCAATCCGCTTTTGTTTTACCTAACAATACAGGTATTACCTTCAGCGGCTTTCAAAAATTCATTAACGAAGATATTGCTTCGGTAAGTATTTCTGAAATTAATAAACTCATTTCTCAAAATAATTATTTGGGATTATATGTCAAAGTTTTGGGAGAACATATTATCTCTCTTGATAAAAAACTTGATGAATTAACTATTTTGATACAAGGTATAAAAGCTGATATAGCTAAGCCTAATGTTGCTTCAACAAGTAAGCAGAAGTGGTCTCTACTTTTATTCAAAGACCTCCTGAGATTCAGGATTTTAAGATAAAATCATTAAATGATTTAGAAGAACTTCTTGATAAAAATAATTCTGGTTTAAATATAAAACCCATCGATCTTTCACAAGAATTTTCTGATAAAATTTATAAAACTGGTAATTATAAAATCAGGTTTCTTCAGAACTCAATAAGCTCAAGGGTTATCCCAGAAAGAATAGTGGCTATGCTACTAAACCAGCAATGCATACATTCTACTACCCTAGTCCTAGTCTTACTCCTCAAGATGTTTTGATAGAAGAACGAGATTGGAACCAGACTAATACGTCTTACAGTGGTTCCAAGATTTACGAATGGAATCTCAACGGGTTGACAGATAGGCAGTTGACAATTCTTGTTCATAGGATGCTTGTGTATGCAACTATTTGCAAAAGCATCAAAAATAATGATAGAACTATCTGCAAGATGATTGTTGCAGGTTTTACAGGACAGCTCAGAGGCTGGTGGGATAACTACCTAAACATAGAAGAAAAAGCCTCTATCATTAACGCAGTTGCTGATAATGTAGGAATTGATAACTTAGGCATGGCTCTTGTTAAGGACAGAGAAGATGCGGTCTATACACTGGTTCTCTCCATATTGGAACACTTGAATGGTAGATTTACCTCTCAGCATGAAACGGTTCGCACCCTTCTCAATGGTCTTAAGTGCCCTACTTTGACCAAATGGAGGTGGTACAAAGATACGTTTCTCAGTAGGGTTATGGAATTACCCGAAAACAAATATGAGTATTGGAAAGCAAAGTTTATAGACGGTCTTCCTTCTTTATTCACAGAAAGGGTTAGAAAAACCCTAAGAGGAATCCACGGTGAAATTCCTTATAAGAATTACACCTACGGCAAGTTAATAGGAGTTTGCACTCAAGAAGGACTAAACTTGTGCAACGAACTGCTTATGTCACGACAGCTTAAGATGAATAAGCACAAAGAAAGATCTCAGCTTGGAGATTTTTGCACACAGTTTGGTTTACCTGAACCAACAACCTATGGTAGCAAGAAGGAATACTACCAATCCCCTAGAACTGAAGGTTCTAAAAGGAAACAAAGATCTAGACGAAGGTCTAAGGAAGAAAGAGCTGCTAGAAAAAGCTATCGTAAATCTAATAGATTTACCAAAGATTGGCCAGGAAGAGACATTTCTAAAATCAAGTGTTACAAGTGTGAAAAGCGAGGGCATATTGCGCCAAATTGCAAGTTGAATAAACTCAAAGCCATAGAACTTGATGTAGAATTGCATGATAAGGTTTATAGTTTGTTATACACCTTCGGTTCCGATGATGACTATGAATCATATTCATAAGCAGGTTCAGATATTGATCTTATTGATTTGTCTGACAATGAAGAACAGGATGATAGCCCATGCACCGCTTGCAAAGGTAATACATGCAATTATGAAGGGGGTGAAATCTACAAACTACAATCACAATTTCAAGATTTCAATCTTAATATGTTCACTTCTGATAACGTGATAGAGTTATTAAAAGAAGTTACAGACAACAAACTTCGAGAAAAGATTATTAATCTTGCCACTGCTAATGATAATAATTCTAGCTCTTCAAATCCCCTTGTTGATAACAAGAAAAATATTTTTGAATATTATGCTCCTTATTCGTTAAAAAAGGATGATAACCGGTTAATGATAAAAAATAAGAACACTTTTATTGAAAAGGATGCTTGTTTCGATGATCTAAAAGAAGAGGTTGAAAATCTCAAGAGAGAAATAAAAGCTCTTAAGCATAATCAGACTATTTGCGACTAAAGGATTTCTCAGATTGAGAACAATAACAGTCCAACTCAAGCTAGTTCTTCAAAAGGTAAAGAGATTTGCCATGATGAACCTACCACCATTAACCCTGAAACTAATATGTTTTTAGGAATGATGCAGGTTGTCACTGCCCACAAATGGTATGTTAAATGCACCATTTTAATTGATAATAGTTTCTCTATTACTAACATTGCTATGATCGACAGCGGTGCCGATGTTAGCTGCATTCAGGAGGGTCTTGTCCCCTCAAAATATTTTCAAAAAACTACGCATATGGTCAAATACGCATCAAGACATGCTTTAGATATAAAGTATAAGCTTTCTAATACAAAAATCTGCCAGAATAAGGTTTGCATTCCTCATTTCTTCTTTCTGGTAAAAAATCAGTTGCACCCTCCAATTATACTTGGAACGCCTTTTATAAATGCAATCTATACTTTTACTCATATTGATTCAAAGGGATTTTCAGCTTCGTACAAAGACAATAAAATAAGTTATACTTTTATCACTGAGCCAATAACTCGTGAGATTAGTGCTTTAATTGATATGAAGCAAAAATATATCGATTCGTTACAATATGAACTCTTTAGCATGAACATATTCGAGTCTCTCAAATCTGTTAAAATAAGGGGAAAAATTAAATTAATTTCTGAACAGATCGCCATTGATATTTGCGCAGATCACCCAGTGCATTTTGGAATCGCAAAAGGCATATTGTCACCCTTCCATATGAAGAAGACTTCTCTGAGGATAATATCCCGACCAAGTCTCGTCCCTGTCAAATGAATTCTTAATTAGTAGAATTTTGCAAAAGATAAATTGATAGCCTGTTACAAAAGGGTTTGATAAAACCATCCAAGTCTCCTTGGTCATGCACGACATTCTATGTCAATAATGTTGCAGAGAAAGAACGTGGAGCTTCCAGGTTAGTAATAAATTACAAGCATTTAAACAGATGTTTAAAGTGGGTAAGGTATCCTATTCCCAATAAAAGAGACTTGCTATCAAGATTATACGACGCCAATATATTTTCAAAATTTGATTTAAAATCAGGGTATTGGCAGATTCAGATATTTAAAGAGCATACTTATATTTTTTAGATTATAGGATCTCAGACGGCGCGCGATTAGGCGCAGCCAACTGACCTAGCAATTCAGCACCCTTATACTAGCGGTAATCCGCACGAAATAAGAGCTGAAATATACGGAAATTTTTATACGATTTCTCAGACTGTATGGGAGAGACAAACTCTTTTACCCGAGCAAAAGGGTCTGTCAGGAATCACAGTACATACTCTTATTAATCTTTTGTCCAACGGTTCTAACCCAGTAGCTGTTCTAACCGGACCAAGAGGTGCCCTTTTCAACATATATCTTGGGCTGAGGAGGTCATGGCTTGCTACAAGCTTGCCAGACAAAGAAAATAAGAGTAGTACCAGATTCGACTGTACCACCATCTCAGAACCAAGTCAAGAAGCCATATCAAAAATTCCTTTATATTTTAATAAAGCTTAGATCCATTCATGGTGTATATAGGAGAGAAGTTAGGCAATAGACATAGACATGGAAGCCTTTTAGCCGGACATCATCCGGGCTAGGAGAACAGAACTAAAATTGAAATACTGAAAAATAAAGGAAATACCCTTACGGACGACCAAGAGCCAAGTCTGCTTGCAAAGCTGATCCAAATATTTTTATTAAACCGGAACAGTGGCAAACGCTTTCTTTTTCTTTACAAAGTGAACAACTAGAGAGAAGAGAGAGAGTTTTTGTGATTTTCTGTTGTGCTCCTACTTAACAAAATGAGCACTTATGTAGAAAGAAAAAGAAAACATAAAGAATCTATGTACAGTAGAGAGGGGTCACATGTGGGTCCCTAAATAGTGTATCTATTGTTTAAACAGTGTATTTACTGTATAGTAACAGTGACAACCTATCTTCTGCACTTTGTTGTTTTCATACTTTCTCCTTGCCACGCTTCTTATCCATGGCTTTTAGGGATAGCAACAGATCTTCTGCATCCTGCAAATCTTCAGTGGATAGTATAACGTCTTCTTCATTGCGTTGTGCTTCTTCATTGCTGGTTTCACTCCGCATGAAGTATCAGATTTATCAATCTGAGTTATGTTTTCCAGTAAATTTCTTTTTACTTCCTCCAAGTATTCGTTAATCATAGCTTCTTTATCTCCCTCTTGAGTGGAGATTTTTCGAGCAATATGCAATCTTACTCGTATCTTACTCGTATCTCGTGGAGGTAGAGAAGCTGTTTTCAGAAGACACAAAGATTTACACTCCAAAGCACATATTTTAAAGCTACTTGAAAATTAAATTCCTTCTAGATTAATGAAAGAAATCTATAATTGTAGCTTGTTTCGTAGATTTCAGTCTCATAATGGCAATATAATGCTTGAGTTGTTGAAGATTCCTGTCCAATATTTTAGCAAAAAGGTATCTGATAGCTTTCCTTGAAGGCAATTTAAGAGCTTAACAAACGAATTTTTTATTTCATTCCGAGTACCAATAGGTATTCTTAGTACATATTCTTCAAAAGGATGAAATCATTTACACCCTTAGCTTTGCGTTAAAAATTAAACTTTACTCTCAACTTTAGACAATAGACATTCTATTTGTCCCCCTCCCCCACCCCACCCCTCCTCAGCCCCTCAATTTTATCCTATTTGGATATCTATTTTACCCTTGATATTTCAATCCTTCATTTATGTAATAATTTTATAATATATATATAATATTTTAGTTTTAAACCTAGCTAGATATTTATTGATTTTTATTTAAATTCATTGATATTATATTATAAATAGAATAATCTTCTTATGAATTTGTTACAAATCTAGGGGTGTTTGGTACGAAGGAAAATATTTTATGAAGAATAAGTTGATTTCTTACTTATTTTTTTATATTTGATTGGTGAGTGGAAAACATTTTCTGAAGAGTATTTTCTAGTGTGTTGTTGATAAGTGAAAAAATATTTTTCAGAAAATATTTTTTAGTTTTTAACTAGAGAGTACAAAATATCATTTAGGGAGTAGGTTGGGCTGTGGGGGTGAGGTAGGGGTATGTTGGGTGGGGATGAATGGGGTACGGGTAGTGGGTGGGCTAGAGGGTTGAGGGTAAGGTGGGGGTAGGGTACCAAGAAAAATATTTTTTTAAAAAAAGAAAATTAATTTTAAAAAAAAATTGGGGTAGAGGTAGAATGGGGTGGAGATGGAGGTGGAGGTG
>QJPP01005780.1:0-23693 GCA_003996215.1 Jaltomata sinuosa
ACAAAAAGGGCATGTGATCTTTTCCTAAGCAACCAACTTCAAACTTAACAAAATAGACCGGGCAAGTTCTAGATGCATGCACAGAGTAAGAATTTATAACAATTAATCTCGCACACTCTTAGCACCAAGAAACTATATCGCTACCAACTATCAAACAACCGCTCGGTTTAAGCATACTCATTCTAATCATATTCACACAATGACATTCAAGGATCCAGACAGTCAATTGTTTCAACATAAGCTTAAAACCAGAAAATTTTTAAAGGGGCGCTACTTTGATAAGAAATCTCATGCTTTGCTATAGACACTAAAAAAAATTTTTAAAACTAACAACCTAAACATGCCGGTTCTACTAGATAGCACACCGGAGGGAAAAGAAATCGGCAACAAAAACCCTCGGTGGTGACTTACAGGTTTCCCAACACCCTCAACTTAGACTCATACATTGTCCCCAATGCATCCATATGAACTAAAAACTGTGAGAATAAAGGAATACCTGTGAAGTCGATATGACTCAAATTCCGGAATGATGTTGGAGACCGCCAGGGTCTCCAAAACAAGAGAACTCGATGGAGTGTGGCATTCCAGCTTCCTCCTTGGGCTCCATCGCTAGTCGCGACAACTTCTTCGCTCTTTCTTTGCAGATTCTCTTGCGGTGTTTTCGTTTTCTAGATTTAATTTCACCGCCTTCCTCTACATGTTTACGCTCTCGCGCCATACTTCTTACAACAGCTAGAGTCTCAACCAAACACTTCTCCTCAAGGTGCACATCCGCAGGAGGTTCCTCAATGGCATTGATGACCGCAACCACCCTCATGTCACTTGGTTGCTTCATCAATTTAGACACATTGAACTTGACCACTTCATTGTTCAATCGGAAGGTCAGTTCGTTTTTCTCCATGTCAACCAATGCTCTTGCTGTGGCTAGCAATGGTCGTCCCAAGATTATGGGAACTTTGAAGTCCACTTCGCAATCCAAAATTACAAAGTCAGCTGGGAAGATAAGCTTACCGATCTTAACTAGCACATCAGACAAGATCCCTACGGGTCGCTTTACCGAACGGTCAGCCATCATCACTCTCATGGACGTTGGTTTAGGAGCCCCCAAACCCAATTTGTTATACACTGCTAGCGGCATCAAATTGATACTAGCACCAAGATCACACATAGCTCTTCCGAAGTTGAGCTTCCCGATGGTACATGGAACAGTGAACGCACCTGGATCTCCTTTCTTTTCCACTAACGATCTAGAGGAAATAGCGTTGCAGTGATGGAGGTTGTCTTCCGGCTCAAAACTTACCGTCCGCTTCTTTGTAATCAAGTCCTTCATGAACTTGGCATAACCGGGCATTTGTTCCAGCGCTTCTACCAATGGTATGTTTATTGAGATTTGTTTCAGCATGGTCATGAAATTCAGGAACTTACCATCGTCAGCTTTCTTTTTCAACCTCTAGGGGAAGGGGGGTGGGTGTCGAAACATCATGGTTGGAAGCTTTTCAGCTTCCTTGCGTTTTTCCGCTGGCTTTGGAGTTTCCTCCTCTACCGCCTCTTCATCATCCGCAATATCACCTTGAGCATGAATTACCGGATGTGATTCCGGTAATATTTTTCCGCTCCTTGTGGTGATCGCCATACAGCTTGCATCATTCTTCGGATGAGTGGTGTCGCTCGGCAAAGTACCTATTTTCCTTGGGTTTAGAGATGCCGAGATGTGACCCACTTGCTGCTCTAGTTGCTTGATCGCAGTTGAGTGTGACTCCACTACCAGACTCAATGTTGATAGCTCATTCCGCATTGCTTTTACCCCAGAGTCAGTCGATTCCACCTTAAGCAGCATCTTTGCCATCATGTTTTCAAGTTTGGACGTCTCAGCCTCGCTGCCAGCTTTATCTCGATTACCAGGTGGTATATACAACCCACCTCTATCGGTGTTGTTCCTCCAGTTTCCTTGGTCGCGCTCTTTGTAACCACTTTTCTCATAGTGGTTGTCTCGCTGATAATTCCGACCTTGGTTTCCCTGCCCATTGGCCTGGAAACCCCCCAAGTAATTCGCTTTTTCAGTCTCTATACCTTGGGAACCCACAACTTGTACCTTCTCTATACTTCCTGACGTCAAGTGCCTTGTCAGGAGATCCAACTGTGTTTTCAGGTGCGCCATGTCTTGGTCGCGCTCCTCCTCTTTCCTTCGCTGCTCTGCTGACATGCCAACTGTATAGGTGCTAGCTGCAACCTCTGAATCCCGTGTGTGCCAGGCTCTGTTGGTCTTGGTGAGCCTGTCCAAAATAGTTGTGGCGTCGGCAAAAGTGCAACCCATAAACGCTCCACCTGCTGCGTTGTCCAATGTTGGCTTGGTAGCCGAATTTAGTGCCCTGTAGAATGTCTGCATCCAGAATTCGTTGTTCAGCTGATGGTTGGGGCACTGTGTCAGCTTCTTCTTAAATCGCAACCAAGTCTCGTGCAGTGCTTCGTGAGGTTGCTGCCTGAAATTACTAATCTCATCCCTCAACTGTATCATCCGAGAGGGAGGAAAGAACCTTTCTAGGAAAGCTCCTCTCAACTCGCCCCACGTTGCGATAGAGTCGGGGGTCAGCTCCGTCAACCACAATGCTGCCTCATCAGACAGAGACAACGGAAACAATCTGAGCCTGATCGCTGTCTGACTCACGCCCGGCAGCTCAAACGATTTGCAGATCCCCACGAAATTCATCAAGTGCTGGTTTGGATCGTCACCAGCAACACCGCGGAACACTCCTCTCAAGTTCAACAGTTGGATCATCGTGCTAGTGATGTTGAACTTGGCTCCGGGCGGTAGCGGTGGAACAATAATGGCGCCCGTAGCGCCAGCTCCATCTAAATCGAGATCCTCATCATTCCGTTCCACATCATCCTGCAGACCACCAGCATTCAAATTTTGTTGGGCCTGCAGTTCTGCAGCGATCCTTGCTGCGTCTAATTGTGCGGCCATATTCCGCCTCAATGTTCTCGCAAGTTCGGGGTCGTAAGGTAAAATTTGTTCCCCCGAACCTCGGGTACTTGGCATGCACAACCTGTACCCTGTCCAAAAACAAAAACAACAACAGAAATAAAAGCAGGAAATTATGACTAAAAGTCAACTAAACACACCAGACTTAATCAAAAACCGTATTCCCCGGCAACGGCGCCACTTTTGATAACGCTCAAACTACACCTCAATTTAAGAAGCGTAAGCGATCGTTGTCAAATATATAAGCCAACAAGGTTGGGTTCGAATCCCACAGAGAATATGGTGAAGATTAAGTCTTTGGTGAATTAAGTGACTAGTTGTCAATAGTTTCCGGTAAATAGGGGGGGTTTTGTGTGATCAATTTGTAAACAAAACAATAATAAACGTATGGGAATAATCAGTAGGAGAGAATGAACTAGGGATGTGTTCACCATGGCGTTGTAACAATGTCGATTCTAGGCTTAACCGGGTTCTTTCTATATGCGTGTCACGATGTGATTGCGTCAATTGTATCGTCTAAACGTCTCTCGACCAAATAAACAAATTTCCTTTTCTATTCTTCGACCTCGAAAAGATGTGCTTTTTAGCTTTCAATCCTAACATCAAGTAGAGTAATCCAGTTACGGCATTAATCTTTAAGACGAGAGTTGGTAGTCTCGAATCCTTGTTGTTAATCAAGTTTCCCGGTTTTAATCTCTTTCTCAAGCAAATTAAACCTAGGCATGTTCTAATGTTTGCAACCACTAGAAAACGTGACATAAAGTATGATTAACAACGTGACAATACATATATCGAACCCAACGCTACCCGGAATCTATATTGCTACGTTTGCCATGGCTCCCACAACCCTAGTTGCGGGAGTTTTAGTTACTCATGCTCGAAGAAGAAAAGAAGTAATTCATAATAAAGGAAAGAAGATTCTTACAATATGATGAAAATACTCTTTAATAATCCAAGAACAAGAAAATAACAAGATCCCAAAGGACGAATCAAGAACACGAATGTTAGTACAAGAAACGTGTTCTTGCTCTCGAAAACCAACTAAAAACGTGTTTAAACTAATGAGTGAATTATTTAGAATAAAAATTCGACACCTAAAATATACTTAACCTAGGGTATTTATAGGAGTAAAAGAAACCAAATCCAAAACGGGCTAGGAATCCCCAAAACGCGGGTCGCCGCCTGAAGCCACTGCCTAAGCGTGACGGCCAGGCTTGACGGACCGTCAGGGCAGTGACGGACCGTCGCCTGGGCCGTCACTGCTTGGCAGCAACACTGCCTCAAGTTGACGGTCCCAGTGACGGACCGTCACACCCGTCACTCAGGCCGTCACTCTTAGGCAGAATGTTGTTTTTTCGCGTATTTTCTTCCGTTTCCGTGTTTGTTTCCATTTCCTACAAATACAACATAAAAACATCAAAAACAACAATGGTTGCTTGAAAACGTACGATTGTTCTTAGTAAAAAGGAGTCGAAAGTGACGTAAATTAGCGTCACATCAGTTACCGTCGGACGCACATATCACACAAAATCCATGGACTATAACACACGAAAAAACCGAAAAATCCCTATTTCCCGTTCCGGGCCACGTTTGAAATCCTAAAACCCCACGTTTGCCCCTCCGAACCAACAAGCGCCATTGAATAGGTCCTCGCGGACGCCCACGAAAAATTTCGGCCAAAATACCGCCGGACGCACATATCACACAAAATCCATGGACTATAACACACGAAAAAACTGAAAAATCCCTATTTCCCGTTCCGGGCCACGTTTGAAATCCTAAAACCCCACGTTTGCCCCTCCGAACCAACAAGCGCCATTAAATAGGTCCTCGCGGACGCCCACGAAAAATTTCGGCCAAAATTCCGCCGGAAGCACATATCAAAATCCATTGACAGTAACAACAACTTAAACCGAAAAATCCCTATTTCCCGTTCCGGGCCACGTTTGAAATCCTAAAACCCCACGTTTGCCCCTCCGAACCAACAAGCGCCATTAAATAGGTCCTCGCGGACGCCCACGAAAAATTTCGGCCAAAGTACCGCCGGACGCACATATCACACAAAATCCATGGACTATAACACACGAAAAAAATCAAAAAATCCCTTTTCCCGTTCCGGGCCACGTTTGAAATCCTAAAACCCCACGTTTGCCCCTCCGAACCAACAAGCGCCATTAAATAGGTCCTCGCGGACGCCCACAAAAAATTTCGGCCAAAATTCCGCCGGAAGCACATATCACACAAAATCCATGGACTATAACACACGAAAAAACCGAAAAATCCCTATTTCCCGTTCCGGGCCACGTTTGAAATCCTAAAACCCCACGTTTGCCCCTCCGAACCAACAAGCGCCATTAAATAGGTCCTCGCGGACGCCCACGAAAAATTTCGGCCAAAGTACCGCCGGACGCACATATACACAAAATCCATGGACTATAACACACGAAAAAACCGAAAAATCCCTATTCCCGTTCGGGCCACGTTGAAATCCTAAACCAGGTTTTCCCTCCGAACCAACAAGCGCCATTAAATAGGTCCTCGCGACGCCCACGAAAATTTTGGCCAAGTACCCATGCCGGACGCACATATCACTCAAACCATGGAACTATAACCACGAAAACCCAAAAATCCCTATGTCCGTTCTGTAATGACTTTCCGGTCATTTCCACGTTTAAGTTTTGAAGTCAAGCAAATCGACAAAAGATATCGTAAGACCTTTAACAAATTTTCTGAACCTTGGGTCAAATGTATCAGGACTTTTCTCCCAATATATAAAGAGTTAGAAGTCCCCCGAAATACCAAATCGAAGGTCTACGAGTCTAGTTTCCAACGCACAAAACCGCACGTCCAAATAATCTCGGAGCAAAGAGTTATGACTGTTTTACCGCGGACTGTCTGGCAGAAAACGGGTTGCGAACCGGGTCGCGAATCGGGTCGGGTTTAACCCGATTTAAGCTTCAATTTTACGTTTTAAAATGCCATTTCAGTTCCGAAACAGTGATAAAAAATAAGGGAGGATCCCGAGAGTATTTTTGAATATCAAAATCGTGCGTAGGCAAATTACGAGCCTAAACTTAAGAACCTTATTAGCATCGTGCGTATTTGAAAGTATTTATTATATAAAGATTTTATACTCCGTAATATTTTAACGGAGATAGTAAATTTAGTTATGTTAAAATTTATTATTATAATATAGTAGGTTTTATTGGAAATGATTTTCTAATAAATATGGTATATTTAAAATACTATATTTATTATACCACGAATTTATGCAATACCCGAATACTTACATAGCGGGCTGGAAATATTAAATATTGCCACCTCCACAACACGTGGAGGTGAGGCAAAGCAGCAACCGTGTAGTGGCTGCTAGGTGTCCAATTAGCAGCAACTATTAAAGTAAGTCACCAAGTGACTTTGCAAAGTTGTATTACATTTATATATAGTACTGTTTCATACAATGATGCAGATGGTTTAAAATACGCATTCACGTGGAATGTTTTGTTTGTGGGGAAAATATATTTGGTAAAGTAAATCAATTATCTTGTCAAGTTATTCCGTCCCAAATCTGAATTCGATTCCGATTTAGTTTTGGATTTTCTCGGAGTGGTTCGAGCTTGGGCATCGTGTTCCAGCAGCTTATCGTCGGACGACAGGTAGGTTACGGTTTAATTTCCCCAGACTCCGTATATATAAAATAAAATTGTATTAATGGGCATCCTTGGATTGGTTTATTAGGTTGGTACCACAGACCTTGACCGCTTTATTCATGTCCGCTATTTTTATTCCTCCGTTGTTTGTAGTATTTGTGGATATATTTTATTTACCCTTGTGGTCCTGCGAGGCCTTGTTGACTCTGGAACATAGAAGGTGGGATTTTGGGAATGTCCGCGAGTCCCGGGCATAGAATTATCCTTCTAGGCTGGTTATGCTTGCTGAGTAGCTGTGGGCCTGTGCAGGGTCGGTAGGTTGATTGTAAGCTGTTGGGCAGCTATTGTTGTGTGTGATCATATCATTTCCATGCATATAAAGAGGTTTTATCGATGTTTTACAGTGGTTTTGGCTTCGGGCCTACTGACACTGTTTTCTAAACCTTGCATGGCCCGGGGGGCCGTTTTTGATGGAAATGATTTGGAAATGATTTGATTTCACTTGTGGTTTAAAATCATCAGTTTTACGATTATCACTAGACTCGGCAGGGCCGGAGTGCTAGTTGAGTTTTCTTACTACTTGAGATGATTTTTAGCCTCGGTTGGACCGAGCACCTGAGATGACTTTTTACTGTTTAGACCCGGCGATGCCCGGGCACCCTTGGAGGGGTTTTTGAGATATTTTCCTACTATTTTTAGTCCTGGACAGGGTCTGGGCATGCATATTCGAGACTGGGTCTCTATCTTGATATCGAGACTGGGTCTCTATCTTGATACATGTTCTGATACTGAGATTTGGTATGGGGTCGAGGACCTCCATGGACCTTGCTATCCGGGCCAGGGGCTACAGGCTGCGTGTGCCGGAAGAGGGGTATACGGGGGAGTAGAGGTATACGGGCAGAGTCCTTCCATGGAACCTACCTGCTGGGCCGGATCGGCGCCGGAGGAGGTACATACAGAGATACTATGGCACTTGAGATCTTCATGCATCATATCATTCATGGTTTGAGGTTCCACCCTTGTTTGCTGTTTGCTGATTGTACGCTCCGGTAGTATGGGATGCCGGAGGGTTTGTTTTCACTTGTTTGTGTTCCTCGGTTGTATGGGCGGCCGAGGGACTGTAAGTAGACTTTTGTTATTTACTTACAGAGTTGTTCTCTATTATGGATAAGTATGAGATTGGTATTGCTAGGGTGTTAGGTTCTGGATTTGAGGTTGATATGATTAGTTGAGTATTGATTCATGTCTTGAGCATGCCTATTATTACTCTTTCTCTCTTCTCCTTACACTTGAGGTTACCGGTATACCGTCCATTCCGTAAACTTATTTTGTATACACTGTTGTTGCAAGGATCCCAGGTGCGTTGTTTCTTACTTTCACCTGTGCCTTTGGTGTGTATATTCTGCTTACTAGCCTCATCTGTGGTTCTGTTGATTTCCCTCTGGGCTAGTTCCTGTGTACCTTTCGTTGATTTCTGTGACTACTTGCTTCTATTCTGTCTATTACTGCGCTTTTATCTTATATGTGCCCAGTCGGCCTATGATACCTACTGGGTACCTTATGCTTCGCATTTGGTGCTCACCCCTACCCCCTGCATCTTTGGGTGCAGATCCTAGCGTGGGCCATCACCGTTAGATTGTTGAGATTCGTGCTTGGAGATCTGTTGAAGACTACTTCAGACTAAAGGTGGGCTCTTGACGATCGGAGCTTAGCTTTAGTTTATCTTTTGCTTCATGTACTCTATTACCATTCAGAGACATCTGTATATATAGTTTTGGTTTACTTGTACTCCATGTATGTAGTTTGGCTCTGTACTATGATACCAGGTCTTGGGGTTTGGTTTAGTTTTCCGCATTTGTATATATTTATATACTTATTATCTATTTTATTCATCTTGTTCTCTTATTTGTTAGATAGTAGCCCATTACTAGCTGTTCTGGGCTACAGGGATTGGTTCACCTACCGGGGGTTGTAGGTGCCATCATGACCGAGAAATCGGGTCGTGACAACTTGGTATCAGAGCTTTAGGTTCACCGGTGTCATCGGTATAGGAGCCAATGTCTAGTAGAGTCCTGCGGATCGGGGCGGAGACGTCCGTACTCAATCTTTGGGAGGCTACAGTGGCATTTTAGGAAATTCGACTCTTTCATTGCTTCTGTGTCGTGCGTAGTACCCTTGAAGTTTCTAGAGATCTCATTTATTCTACTTCATTCTTCTGCAGATGGTTCGTACGAGATCATCGGCAGCACGCGAGGATGAGCCTCCTACTCCAGCTAGGGGTCGAGGACGGCCTCGAACAGTGGCACCTGCTAGAGCTGCTAGCGTGGAGATAGAGCCCGAGCAGCATGTGGTTCAGGGGGCAGCCCAGATACCACCAGCTCCAGTACCAGCTCCAGTGCCCACTTCTGTGCCAGCTCCACCCACAGCTCCGTCTCCAGACATTCGGGGATTACTATTGCAGCTTTTGGGTGTGATTGGAGAGCGGCCTTCGGAGGTGGTGCAGACATCTGCTCAGGGGGCAGCCCTGGGTGCACAGAGCTTAGGTGCGCAGCCGGCTACTATGGTTCCCCGTGCGGAGGTCATTCCGGTTCCATCTGTTGCACAGCCTCTTGCTCCTCGCCCAGTTATGACAGAGACAGAGCAAAAGGCGTTGGGCAGATTTTTGAGGTTAGCACCCCCGAGATTTGCGGGTACTTCTGGACAGGATCCACATGACTTCATTACCACCTGTGAGGAGATGTTGCATCATCTGGGTTTATTGGAGACTCACGGGGTTGGTTATACTACCTACCAGTTGGAGGGCCCAGCAAAGTTATGGTGGAGGGCTCAGGTTGCTTGTAGACCACCGTCGTCACCTCCTTTGACCTGGTCTGAGTTTTATGAGGCCTTTATGGCCAAGTTCCTACCCCAGAGTGATCGGGAGCGTCGCAGGGAGCAGTTCACTCACCTTGTGCAGGGATCTATGACTATATCGGAGTATGAGACCCGTTTTCATCAGCTAGCACCGTTCGGAGCTATGATCATTCCTACTGAGGCTGATAGGATTCGCAGATTTGTATGGGGTTTGAGGACAGAGATCAGGCAGCCAGCTGAGATATTGATTGCCAGTGGTCGGTCGTTTCAGGCTATTGTAGATTATGTGCGCACTGTGGAGGACTTACAGCGACATGATCAGGGGTCCAGAGATAAGAGGCCTCGACATCAGGGTGTCTATAGTGGTCCCAGATATGGCGGTAGAGGTCCTGGCCAGTGGAGTCGGAGTTATCAGCCACAGCAGTACCAGGGTCAGTCCAGCCGACCGGTTCAGTCTTCCCTTCAGACCTTTGGTAGTACCCAGTTCGAGCAGGGTCAGGGCAGCCATCAGGGCTATGGCGGCCAGTCTTCGAGGGGTACAATTTCTGGGGCATCAGGTCGTGGTGGTCATTCGGGATTTGTGGGTTCATCTCGACAGAGTAGGCCGTTAGGGTCTTGTTTTACTTGTGGTGCGATGGGTCATTTTGCTAAAGATTGCCCTCAGCAGGGTACAATTCAGTTAGCCGAGCCTTTACGGGCAGTTCAGCCCCCGGCTAGAGGGGGTGGTCATCAGATTAGAGGTGGTGCACCACGCGGTAGAGCAGGTGGTAGGGATGGCGGTCGGGCAGGTGAAGGTCGTCGTCAGTTTTATGCGGTCCCTAGGAGACCAGAGGCAGAGGCCTCAGATGCTGTGATTACAGGTATGATTTTTGTGTGCCATCAGCCTGCTATGGCTTTATTTGATCCTGGATCCACTTGTTCATATGTATCTGCCTACTTTGTGCCTTGTTTGGGGTTGGCTAGTGAGCCATTATCTGTTCCTGTTTCAGTTTTGACCCCAGTAGGAGATTCTTTAGTAGTGGATCGGATTGTGAGATCATGTATGTTATCTATTGGTGATTCAGAGACTTGGGGAGACTTGATGATTCTTGATATGCTAGATTTTGATGTGATACTGGGCATGGACTGGTTATCCCCTCACCGTGTGGTTTTGGATTGTTATGCCAAGACCATTACCATAGCTGTGCCCGGTGTATCCCCGGTTGTGTGGCAGGGTTCTGTTAGCCATGCACCATCTGGGATCATCTCTTGTCTTCGAGCTAGAAAGTTGATTTCCCGTGGGTGTTTAGCTTATCTAGCATATGTCCGAGATGTTAGTGCTGACCCCACTTCCCCTGAGTCTGTTCCTGTGGTTAGAGACTTCCTCGATGTGTTTCCTACCGACCTGCCAGGCCTTCCACCTGAGAGAGATATTGATTTCGCTATTGAGCTAGAGCCGGGCACTAGGCCTATTTCTATTTCTCCTTACCGTATGGCTCCTGCTGAGTTGAGGGAGCTTAAGGAGCAGCTCCAGGATCTGTTAGCTAAGGGGTTTATTAGACCTAGTGTGTCACCTTGGGGTGCTCCTGTTCTCTTCGTAAAGAAGAAGGATGGGTCGATGCGCATGTGTATTGATTATCGGCAGCTGAATAGGGTGACAGTGAAGAATAGGTATCCGTTGCCGAGGATTGATGATTTGTTTGACCAGCTTCAGGGTTCAGTCGTGTTTTCGAAGATTGATTTGAGGTCTGGTTACCATCAGTTGAGGATTAGGGCGGAGGACATCCCTAAGACAGCGTTCAGGACACGTTATGGCCATTATGAGTTCCTGGTGATGTCTTTCGGGTTGACTAATGGCCCCGCAGCCTTTATGAATTTGATGCACAGGGTTCTTGGCCCGTATTTGGACTCATTTGTGATAGTTTTTATAGACGACATCTTGGTATACTCGCGTAGTAGAGATGAGCATGAGCAGCACTTGAGGGTTATACTCCAGACTTTGAGAGATCATCGGCTTTATGCCAGTTCTCAAAGTGTGAGTTTTGGCTTGAGTCAGTTGCATTCCTAGGGCACGTGGTGTCTAAGGATGGGATTAGGGTGTGATCCCGGGAAAGATTCAGCGGTTTGTGAGTGGCCTAGACCTACTACTGCTGTCACTTCGGAGGTTCGCAGCTTTATTGGGCTAGCGGGTTACTACAGACGGTTTGTTGAGGGGTTTTCTTCCATAGCAGCACCCTTGACTATGCTGACTAGGAAGGATATCCCATTTCAGTGGTCGGATCAGTGTGAGGATAGCTTCCAGAGGCTTAAGGCCTTATTGACTTCAGCTCCAGTTTTGACTTTGCCGGTTGAGGGTCAGAGCTTCTCCGTGGATTGTGATGCTTCTGGGGTGGGTCTTGGTTGTGTGTTGATGCAGCAGGGTCGAGTAATAGCACTATGCGTCGAGGCGCTGAAGGTTTCACGGCGCAACTACCCCACTCATGGACTTAGAATTGGCGGCAGTAGTTTTCGCCGCTCAGATCTGGAGACCCATTATTTATATGGAAGTTCAACTGTGATATCTTCAGCCGTCACGCGTAGTCTACAAGTCATATCACGAGTCAGCGGGAGTTGAACTCGAGGCAGAGGAGATGGGTCGAGTTACTGAAGGACTATGACTTCACTATTTTGTATCATCCGGGCAAGGCAAACGTGGTAGCGGATGCCTTGAGTCGGAGGGCAGTAAGTATGGGTAGCCTAGCTTCTCTTTCAGTTTCAGAGCGGTCGTTGGCCTTGGACATTCAGTCCTTGGCTAACCGTTTGGTTAGGCTTGACTTGTCGGATCCTAGCAGAGTTCTCGCCAGTGTTGAGGTTAGTTCTACTTTGATTGATCAGATTCAGAGCCGTCAGTTTGAGGATCAGCAGTTGTGTGACCTTTGTGATCGGGTTGTTCAGGGTGAGACCAGTCGGGCTACTCTAGATTCAGATGGGGTTCTGAGGTATGATAGGCGCCTTTGTGTTCCGAGGGTTAGTGATTTGATTCAGTTGATACTTCGTGAGGCACATTGTACTAGATATTCCATTCACCCTGGCACAGCGAAGATGTATAGAGACTTGAGGCAGCTTTACTGGTGGAGTGGTATGAAGAGGGATATAGCAGAGTTCGTATCTCGGTGCTTGAACTGTCAGCAGGTTAAGTTCGAGCATATGAGACCTGGTGGTTTGATGCAGCGACTTCCCATCCCTGAGTGGAAGTGGGAAGGGATCACTATGGACTTCGTTGTTGGTTTACCTCGTACTTCTCGTGGGTTGATTCCATATGGGTGATTGTTGATAGGCTGACCAAGTCAGCACATTTCTTGCCGGCTCAGACTTCTTATGGTGCAGAGAGGTTAGCTCAGATCTACCTTCGTGAGATTGTTCGGTTGCACGGGGTTCCAGCTTCCATTATTTCAGACCGCGGCACTCAGTTCACATCTCAGTTCTGGAGGGCTATTCAGCGAGATTTGGGTACAGAGGTTCATCTTAGTACCGCTTTCCACCCTCAGACAGATGGCCAGTCCGAGAGGACCATTCAAATTTTGGAGGACATGCTTCGAGCCTGTGTTCTTGACTTTGGAGGTTCTTGGGATCAGTTTGTTCCCTTGGCAGAGTTTGCTTATAATAACAGCTTCCATTCGAGTATCGGCATGGCACCTTTTGAGGCTTTGTATGGCAGGCGTTGCAGATCACCGGTAGGTTGGATTAATGGTTTTAGTGCTGGGCCACAGAGCACAGATTTGCTTCGAGATTCCTTAGATCGAGTCCGAGTGATTCAGAACAGACTTCGGGCAGCTCAGAGCAGACAGAAGAGTTATGCTGACCGTAGGCTTCGTGCCTTGGAGTTTAGTGTCGGTGACTTGGTGTTTCTCCGTGTATCGCCCATGAAGGGCTTGATGAGATTTGGTAGGCGGAGCAAGCTTAGCCCCAGGTACATTGGGCCGTTTGAGATTCTTCAGAGGGTCGGTAGCGTTGCCTATCAGTTAGCCTTACCTCCGATGTTTTCAGCTATACATCCTGTGTTTCATGTTTTGATGCTGCGTCGGTATATCCCAGATGAGTCTCATGTGTTGCAGTGGGATTCAGTTCAGTTGGATGAGGGTTTAGCCTTTGTTGAGGAGCCGGCAGCTATTTTGGCCAGAGATGTCAGGAGATTGAGGTCCCGAGAGATCCCGGTTGTTAAGGTTCAGTGGAGGCACCGTCCAGTCGAGGAGGCTACCTGGGAGACCGAGAGAGATATGCGGGATCAGTATCCGCAGCTATTTTAGCCTTCAGGTACCCCCTTGACCTTGACTTTCAAGGACGAAAGCCCTTTTTAGTAGTGGATGATGTAATGACCCTTCCGGTCATTTCCACGTTTAAGTTTGAAGTCAAGCAAATCGACAAAAGATATCGTAAGACCTTTAACAATTTTCTGAACTTTGGGTCAAATGTATCAGGACTTTTCTCTCAATATATAAAGAGTTAGAAGTCCCCCGAAATACCAAATCGAAGGTCTACGAGTCTAGTTTCCAACGCACAAAACCGCACGTCCAAATAATCTCGGAGCAAAGAGTTATGACTGTTTTACCGCGGACTGTCTGGCAGAAAACGGGTTGCGAATCGGGTCGCGAATCGGGTCGGGTTTAACCCGATTTAAGCTTCAATTTTACGTTTTAAAATGCCATTTCAGTTCCGAAACAGTGATAAAAAATAAGGGAGGATCCCGAGAGTATTTTTGAATATCGAAATCGTGCGTAGGCAAATTACGAGCCTAAACTTAAGAACCTTATTAGCATCGTGCGTATTTGAAAGTATTTATTATATAAAGATTTTATACTCCGTAATATTTTAACGGAGATAGTAAATT
Source organism: Jaltomata sinuosa (assembly GCA_003996215.1). Classification (NCBI taxonomy): domain Eukaryota; kingdom Viridiplantae; phylum Streptophyta; class Magnoliopsida; order Solanales; family Solanaceae; genus Jaltomata; species Jaltomata sinuosa. Next base: position 14,333 of record QJPP01005780.1, read on the forward strand.
TAGTTATGTTAAAATTTATTATTATAATATAGTAGGTTTTATTGAAAATGATTTTCTAATAAATATGGTATATTTAAAATACTATATTTATTATACCACGAATTTATGCAATACCCGAATACATACATAGCGGGCTGGAAATATTAAATATTGCCACCTCCACAACACGTGGAGGTGAGGCAAAGCAGCAACCGTGTAGTGGCTGCTAGGTGTCCAATTAGCAGCAACTATTAAAGTAAGTCACCAAGTGACTTTGCAAAGTTGTATTACATTTATATATAGTACTGTTTCATACAATGATGCAGATGGTTTAAAATACGCATTCACGTGGAATGTTTTGTTTGTGGGGAAAATATATTTGGTAAAGTAAATCAATTATCTTGTCAAGTTATTCCGTCCCAAATCCGAATTCGATTCCGATTTAGTTTTGGATTTTCTCGGAGTGGTTCGAGCTTGGGCATCGTGTTCCAGCAGCTTATCGTCGGACGACAGGTAGGTTACGGTTTAATTTCCCCAGACTCCGTATATATAAAATAAAATTGTATTAATGGGCATCCTTGGGTTGGTTTATTAGGTTGGTACCACATACCTTGACCGCTTTATTCATGTCCGCTATTTTTATTCCTCCGTTGTTTGTAGTATTTGCGGATATATTTTATTTACCATTGTGGTCCTGCGAGGCCTTGTTGACTCTGGAACATAGAAGGTGGGATTTTGGGAATGTCCGCGAGTCCCGGACATAGAATTATCCATCTAGGCTGGTTATGCTTGCTGAGTAGCTGTGGGCCTGTGCAGGGTCGGTAGGTTGATTGTAAGCTGTTGGGCAGCTATTGTTGTGTGTGATCATATCATTTTCATGCATATAAAGAGGTTTTATCGATGTTTTACAGTGGTTTTGGCTTCGGGCCTACTGGCACTGTTTTCACAACCTTGCATGGCCCGGGGGGCCCATTTTTGATGGAAATGATTTGGAAATGGTTGATTTCACTTGTGGTTTAAAATCATCAGTTTTACGATTATCACTAGACTCGGCAGGGCCGGAGTGCTAGTTGAGTTTTCTTACTACTTGAGATGATTTTTAGCCTCGGTTGGACCGAGCACATGAGATGACTTTTTACTGTTTAGACCCGGCGACGCCCGGGCACCCTTGGAGGGGTTTTTCAGATATTTTCCTACTATTTTTCGTCCTGGACAGGGTCTGGGCATGCATATTCGAGACTGGTTCTATATCTTGATATCGAGACTGGGTCTCTATCTTGATACATGTTCTGATACTGAGTTTTGGTATGGGGTCGGGGACCTCCATGGACCTTGCTATCCGGGCCAGGGGCTACGGGCTGCGTGTGCCGGAAGAGGGGTATACGGGGGAGTAGAGGTATACGGGCAGAGTCCTTCCATGGAACCTACCTGCTGGGCCGGATCGGCGCCGGAGGAGGTACATACAGAGATACTATGGCACTTGAGATCTTCATGCATCATATCATTCATGGTTTTCCACCCTTGTTTGCTGTTTGCTGATTGTACGCTCCGGTAGTATGGGATGCCGGAGGGTTTGTTTTCACTTGTTTGTGTTCCTCGGTTGTATGGGCGGCCGAGGGACTGTAGGTAGACTTTTGTTATTTACTTACAGAGTTGTTCTCTATTATGGATAAGTATGAGATTGGTACTGCTAGGGTGTTAGGTTCTGGATTTGAGGTTGATATGATTAGTTGAGTATTGATTCATGTCTTGAGCATGCCTATTATTATTCTTTCTCCCTTCTTCCTATACTTGAGGTTACCGGTATACCGTCCATTCCGTAAACTTATTTTATACACTGTTGTTGCAAGGATTCCAGGTGCGTTGTTCTTACTTTCACCTGTGCCTTTGGTGTGTATATTCTGCTTACTAGCCTCATCTGTGGTTCTGTTGATTTCCCTCTGGGCTAGTTCCTGTGTACCTTTCGTTGATTTCTGTGACTACTTGCTTTTATTTTGTCTATTACTGCGCTTTTATCTTATATGTGCCCAGTCGGCCTATGATACCTACTGGGTACCTTATGCTTCGCATTTGGTGCTCACCCCTACCCCCTGCATCTTTGGGTGCAGATCCTAGTGTGGGCCATCGCCGGTAGATCGTTGAGATTCGTGCGTGGAGATCTGTTGAGGACTACTTCAGGCTGAGGGTGAGCTCTTGGCGATCGGAGCTTAGCTTTAGTTTATCTTTTGCTGTATGTACTCTATTTCCATTCAGAGACATCTGTATATATAGTTTTGGTTGACTTGTACTCCATGTATGTAGTTTGGCTCTGTACTATGATACCAGGTCTTGGGGTTTGGTTTAGTTTTCCGCATTTGTATATATTTACATTCATATTATCTATTTTATTCGTCTTGTTCTCTTATTTGTTAGATAGTAGCCCATTACTAGCTGTTCTGGGCTACAGGGATTGGTTCACCTACCGGGGGTTGTAGGTGCCATCATGACCGAGAAATCGGGTCGTGACATGTATGTTTTAGTTTTAGCATTTAAGTTTCTATAATCAATAACCATTCTACTTTTTCCTCTTTTTGTTCGCTATGTTTATTTACTATAAATGCTGGGCTTGTATGTTTACTATTACTTTCTTGTATATATTTATTTTCTAATAATTCTTTTATGTGCATTTTGAATTCATTTAGATCATCAAAATTATATTTTAGAGGTTTTTGGGTAATTATACTATTTTCATCAATTAGTTCTATTTTTACTTTGGTTTTATGTTTTTCCCATCCTTTTAAGGGATTTTCACTATATAATGGTTCTAATTGGTCTTGTATGATTTTTAGTTTATCTATAGCAAATATAATTAATTCTATTTTATGCTCATTTGTTTTTATATTTTCTAATTTCTGGGTAATTTTCTCACTTCCTTTTATCCAAGGGGTAGATTTTCTATTTTTATTATATACTCTTTTAGCTCCTACTTTGTGTTTACATGGTGTCGTAAACCACCAGTGTGTCTTTGTGATTATATGTGGATATAGTTTTTCTAGAAACGGCATTCCTAGAAGTATATCCTTGTTTGTGAACTCATAACTATATATTTCTTCTATAGTTAATATCTTATCCCATATTTGTAATTTCACATTCCTTGCTTTATGATTTATCATACTTCCTTCATTATTAAATCCTGTTACTACTATTGGTGTAGTTAATTTTTCCCATTTTTCTTCTGGTAAACAATTATGTTTGCACATATTAGCTTCGGCTCCTGTATCTATCATTGGGGTATAATATCTATTGTAGTAATTTTCTACTATTATTTTGGCAAGTATGTAGATTTTCATTTTTATCTTACATTGTTCGTTTTATTATGACTTTCTTATTTTTATATGTAACAGTTAACTGAGTGTTTTCTAAATTATATGGTTTCATACCTTCTAACCATTTTATTCCTAATATTATATTTTTATCTCCGTGGTATATTTTGAAATTTATTACCATTGGTATTCCGCCAATGATCAATTCTTTTTCTACTGTTTCTCTTAATGCTGTAAATGCTTTTGGTATATCTGAGTGTTCTATAGAATTTATTTCCTCTTCTGTCACTAATTCTCTTGTTATATAATTTTCTTCTTGTCCTGTGTTTATTGTTATAATAAATTTTCTTTGTTCTAATATTCCAGTTATATAATAGTGATTTGGCTCTATCTCTTTTATTGTTACTGAATTTCTTGATGACTGGGGTGTGTCACTAAAACTCTTTCTTTTGGAAGTGCTTATTCTATCACTTACTATTTCTAGGTTTTCTTCTATGTCTATTTCCTTGTAGCTATAATCATTGTTATCTATTACTGAGATAATTTGTTCAAATGGATTTTCTATTTTTATTCTATTAATTTTATTCTTTGCTGTTATTTTATGTTTTGTTGTTAAGACATATAAATTTTTACATCTTGCTGTGAATATTTTACTACCTGGGGCTAATTCAATACCTGTCATTTTCCAATATAGTACTAATGATTTATCTATATTACTGTCATTTATTGCTACTGAATAGTTAGCGCTTATTATGAATTTAAATTTTTGGTATATTAAATTTCCTTTTACTGCACTTATTATGCTTTTTTCTATAGGTTCAATTATTCTATCATCTGCTAAATATATTTCTATAGGTGTGTCTATGCCTTCTCTAAAACATGCTTTTATTAATATTTCTGTTCCTCCTAGATGTACATATCTTATCGGTTCTTTAGCCTGAATTGCTTGTATTTCTTTGTTTATTATTCTCTTATTTATTATAGGAATTCTTGCTTTTCCTTTAGTGTATTTACAGTCTATTATATGCTCTTTCTGACTTACCACATAATACTCTTCTTTTTGTCGTTTAAATATATTTCTTAGCATTGGTATTTTAAATATTTTTTCTACACTTAGATCTAATTCTTTCCCTTTTATTTGTTCAAATATATTTACATCAAATATAACTTTCTTTTCTGAGGATTCTTCATTTATATGTTCTTCTTTATTTATTATTTGTACTCCTGCTTCAGACATTATCGTCTGATTCTTCTTTTCCTAATTCTTCATTTAGTTCATTTTCAGATAATTCATATATGCTATCGTCATCGCTTAGGTCATAGTCTAGATATTCTAGTTGCATGTATTCTTCATTATTTATTATTATTTCTGCTATTTGCTTTCTTTTAGGATTTTTAGGTAATCTACAATCTCTAGCTAAATGTCCTAATTTTCCACAATTTACCAAACTTGGGGGGGGGGGGGGGGGGTGGGTCCTATTATTATTATTTCTTCTTAACATACTAGCTATAGCTATTCTTAACATACTAGCTATATCCAATATATTTCTTAGGTATCCTATATCTTGAATTTCGTACATACAAAATTTTAAAAAGTTTACTTAATTTAGTTGGGTTTCTGATAACCTTTATCTTATAACTATACTTACTTCTTTTCTGCCAAATTTCAAAGTATTTGTTCATTAATCGGAACCTAATTCTAGTTCGTTAATATCCATCTTTCCTAATTCTGAGTCTAGCTCATGTAATCCTATTTGATACCATTCTTGATTTATTAGTTCTAGATCTTCATTACTGAATATTTTTTCCCAGATTAATTTTCTTAATTCTATTATCTCTATATCTTTGAGCACATGTAAAATTAATATCTTATAATCATAAATCATTTCATCATGTAAATAGGTAAAGTAAGTAGGCATATTATTATTATTCATATTCATTTTTTATGCTGTTTTTTATCAATTAATTCCCTCATACCATAGCATGCAAATAACATTATATTCGATTATTACAGACTAGATTATTTTAAACCATATTCTCTTGTTAGTTAACACCGTACTTTCAAAGGTACTTTCCCCTCCTAGATAATGCCACGCTGTCTACTCCCCTCACGGCTACCTCGCCTTGGTTTCAACCTCTGGACATTATTTTTGGATTGTTTCCCCTTTTTCCTCATGTTAACAAACTCGAAATTATGATTCAAATAATTCTAGTAAATAATAACGAATATAAACTTATTTACTTATGCTATGATACTCAGGAATTAACAATTTTAGCTATGCATAATTATGAATAGATATACCTGTCACGACCCAATTTCTTGGTCATGATGGCACCTACAACCCCCGGTAGGTGAACCAACCCCTGTAGCCCAGAACAGTTAGTAATGGGCTACTATCTAACAAATAAGAGAACAAGACGAATAAACTAGGTAACAGGTATATAAATATATACATATGCGGAAACTAAACCAAACCCCAAGACCTGGTATCATAGTACAGAGCCGAAACTACATATATGGAGTGCAAAATAAACCAAAACTATATATACAAATGTCTCTGAATGGTAATAGAGTACATGAAGCAAAAGATAAACTAAAGCTAAGCTCCGATCGCCAAGAGCTCACCCTCAGCCTGAAGTAGTCTTCAGCAGATCTCCAAGCACGAATTACAACGGTCTAACGGCGATGGCCCACGCTAAGATCTGCACCCAAAGATGCAGTGGGTAGGGGTGAGCACCAAATGCGAAGCATAAGATACCCAGTAGGTATCATAGGCCGACTGGGCACATATAAGATAAAAGCGCAGTAATAGACAGAATAGAAGCAAGTAGCCACAGAAATCAACGAAAGGTACACAGGAACTAGCCCAGAGGGAAATCAACATAACCACATATGAGGCTAGTAAGCAGAATATACACACCATAGGCACAGGTGAAAGTAAGAAATAACGCACCTGGGGTCCTTACAACAACAGTGTATACAAAATAAGTTTACGAAATGGACGGTATACCGGTAACCTCAAGTGTAAGAAGAAGAGAGAAAGAGTAATGATAGGCATGCTCAGGGACATGAATCAAACTCAACTAATCATAACAATCTCAAATCCAGAAACTAACAGTCTAGCAGTAACCAATCTCATACTCATCCCTAATAGAGAACAACTCTGTAACTAAAATAGCAAAAGTCTACCTACAGTCCCTCGGCCGCCCATACAACCGAGGAACACAAACAAGTGAAAACAACCCCTCCGGCATCCCATACTACCGGAGCGTACAATCAGCAAACAGCAAACAAGGGTGGAACCTCGAGCCATGAATGATATGATGCATGAAGATCTCAAGTGCCATAGTATCTCTGTATGTACCTCCTCCGGCGCCGATCCGGCCCAGCAAGTAGGTTCCATGGAAGGACTCTGCCCGTATACCTCTACTCCCCCGTATACCCCTCTTCCGGCACACGCAGCCCGTAGCCCCTGGCCCGGATAGCAAGGTCCATGGAGGTCCCAGACCCCATACCAAATCTCAGTATCAGAACATGCATCAAGATAGAGACCCAGTCTCGATATCAAGATAGAGACCCAGTCTCGAATATGCATGCCCAGACCCTGTCCAGGACTAAAAATAGTAGGAGAATATCTCAAAAAACCCCTCCAAGGGTGCCCGGGCGTAGCCGGGTCTAAACAGTCAAAAGTCATCTCAGGTGCTCGGTCCGACCGAGGCTAAAAATCATCTCAAGCAACAAGAAAGCTCAACTAGCACCCCGGCCCTGCCGAGTCTAGCGATAATCATAAAACTGATGATTTTAAACATAATTTTACTTCTTGCCCAAAAATCTCCACAAGTGAAATCAACCATTTTCAAATCATTTCCATCAAAAACGGGCCCCCCGGGCCATGCAAGGTTTAGAAAACAGTGTCAGTAGGCCCGAAGCCAAAACCACAGTAAAACATGGATAAAACCTCTTTATATGCATGGAAATGGTATGATCACACACAATAGCCTGCCCCGCAGCTCACAATCAATCCTATCGAGCCTGGGCACAGGCCCACAGCTACTCAGCAAGGCATAACCAGCCTAGAAGGATATTTCTATGCCCGGGACTCGCGGACATTCCCAAATTCCCACCTTCTATGTTACCAGGAGTCATAAGGGCCTCACAGGACCCACAAGGTAAAGTAAAATATAACGGCAAATACTACAAACAACGGAGGAACAAAAGTAGGCGGACATGAATAAAGCGGTCAAGGTCTGTGGTACCAACCTAATAAACCAACCCAAGGATGCCCATTAATACAATTTTATTTTATATATACGGGGTCTAGGGAAAATAAATCGTAACCTACCTGTCGTCCGACGACAAGCTGCTGGAACAACGATGTCCAAGCTCGAACCACTCCGAGAAAATCCAAAACTAAATCGAAATCGGAATCGGAATCGGATTTGGGACGGAATAACTTGACGTAGATAATTAATTTTCTACAACCAATTTAATATAACCATGACATTAATTTGGTTCCACCAACCCAAAAGTTCCAATGCTTTCAGTGAACTAGAGAGCAATAGATATAGAAATGTATTGTGAGTTAGGCACAATTGCCTTAAGTTGGCAGCAACATACATTTTAATGTAATCAACATGCTGCCACCTTTCACACGTTGGTAAGTGTTGTGTTAGCCCTCCACTTCCACGTGGAAGTGGAGGTGGGACCCAATTCGATCCGTTAAGTATATACTCGGGTATTGCAAAAATTCGTGGTAAAATAAATATGATATTTTAAATATACCATAATTAATAGAAAATCATTTTAAATAAAACCTACTATATTATAATAATAAATTTTAACATAACTAAATTTTACTATCTCCGTTAAAATATTACGGAGTATAAAAACCTTATAAAATAAATACATATACACTTATATCGTATCAAAGATATTTTTCATAAACCTTTTAAAATATTTTGAAAAGGCAATAATAATATAATTTTTACCCGATTCAACTTTTTAAATAACGTATTTTCAAATACGCACGATTTCGATACTCAAGAATTCTCTCGGGGTCCTCCCTTATTTTTTATAACTGTTTCGGAACTGAAATGGCATTTTAAAACGTGACGTCGAGGCTTAAATCGCGTTTAACCCGACCCGATTCGCGACCCGGTTCGCAACCCGTTTTCTGCCAGACAGTCCGCGGTAAAACAGTCATAACTCTTTGCTCCGAGATTATTTGGACGTTCGGTTTTGTGCGTTGGAAACTAGACTCGTAGACCTTTGATTTGGTATTTCGGGGGACTTCTAACTCTTTATATATTGGGAGAAAAGCCCCGAGACATTTGACCCAAAGTTCAGAAAATTTTGTTAAAGATCTTACGATATCTTTCGTCGATTTGCTGGACTTCAAAACTTAAACGTGGAAATGACCGGAAGGGTCATTACATCATCCACTACGAAAAAGGGCTTTCGTCCTCGAAAGTCAAGGTCAAGGTCAAGGGGGTACCTGAAGGCTAAAATAGCTGCGGATACTGATCCCACATATCTCTCTCGGTCTCCCAGGTAGCCTCCTCGACTGGACGGTGCCTCCACTGAACCATAACAACCGGGATCTCTCGAGACCTCAATCTCCTTACATCTCTGGCTAAAATAGCTGACGGCTCCTCAACAAAGGCTAAACCCTCACCCAACTGAACTGAATCCCACTGCAACACATGAGACTCATCTGGGATATACCGACGCAACATCGAAACATGAAACACAGGATGTATAGCCGAAAACATCGGAGGTAAGGCTAACTGATAGGCAACGCTACCAACCCTCTGAAGAATCTCAAACGGCCCAATGTACCTGGGGCTAAGCTTGCCCCGCCTACCAAATCTCATCACGCCCTTCATGGGCGATACACAGAGAAACACCAAGTCACCGACACTAAACTCCAAGGCACGAAGCCTACGATCAGCATAACTCTTCTGCCTGCTCTGAGCTGCCCGAAGTCTGTCCTGAATCACTCGGACTCTGTCTAAGGAATCTCGAAGCAAATCTGTGCTCTGTGGTCCAGCACTAAACCATCAAACCAACCTACCGGTGA
>QJPP01005781.1:0-33996 GCA_003996215.1 Jaltomata sinuosa
AATGACCGACCACTAGCGACCAATATCTTAGCTGGCTTCCTGATCTCTGGCCTCAAACCCCATAAAAATCTGCAAATCCTATCTGCCTCGGTAGCAATGATCATAGCTCCGAACGATGCTAGCTGATGAAAACGAGTCTCATACTCTGAGACAATCGTAGATCCCTACATAATGTGAGTAAACTGCTCCCTGCTACGCTCACGATCACTCTGAGGTAGGAACTTGGCCATAAAGGCCTCATAAAACTCAGACCAGGTCAAATGAGGTGTCGATGGTGGTCTACAAGCAACATGAGGCCTCCACCATAACTTCGCTGGGCCCTCTAACTGATAGGTAGTATAACCAACCCCGTGAGTCTCCAACAAACCCAAATGATGCAACATCTCCTCACATGTAGTAATAAAGTCATGTGGATACTGTCCAGAAGTACCAGCAAACCTCGGAGGTGCTAACCTCAAAAACCTACCCAATGCCTTCTGCTCTGACTCTGTCATAGCCGGGCGAGGAGCAAGAGGCTGTGCAACAGATGGAACCGGAATGACCTCCGCACGAGGAGCCATAGTAGCAGGCTGCACTCCTAAGCTCTGTGCACCCAGGGCTGCCCCCTGAGCGGATGTCTGTGCTACCTCAGAAGGCTGCTCTCCAATCACACCCAAAAGCTGTAATAGTAATCCCCGAATTGTCTGTGCTACCCAAAAGCTGTGCGGCTGGAGCTGGCACAGAAATGGGCACTGGGGCTGGTACTGGAGCTGGTGGCACCTGGGCTTCCCCCTGATCCACATGCTGCTCGGGCTCTATCTCCACTCTAGCAGCTCTAGCAGGTTCCACTGCTCGAGGGCGTCCTCGACCCATAGCTGGAGTGGAAGGCTCATCTCTGCGTGATGCCGATGATCTCGTACGAACTATCTACGGGAGAATGAAGTAGAACAAATGATATTTCCAGAAACTTCAAGGGTTCTACGCATGACACAGAAGCAATGAAAGAGTCAAATTTCCTAAAATGCCACTGTAGCCTCCCAAAGATTGAGTACGGATGTCTCCACCCCGATTCGCAGGACTCTACTAGACATTGGCTCTTATACCGATGACACCGGTGAACCAAAAGCTCTGATACCAAGTTGTCATGACCCAATTTCTCGGTCATGATGGCACCTACAACCCCCATTAGGCAAACCAATTCCCGTAGCCCAGGACAGTTAGTAATGGGCTACTATCTAACAAATAAGCAGAAACTAAACCAGACCCCAAGACCTTGTATCATAGTACAGAGCCAAAACTACAAACATGGAGCGTAAACGATCCAAAACAATATATACAGATGTCTCTGAATGGTAATAGAGTACATGAAGCAAAAGATAAACTAAAGCTAAGCTCCGATCGCCAAGAGCTCACCCTCAGTCTGAAGTAGTCCCCAATAGATCTCCAAGCACGAATCACAGCGATCTAATGGCTATGGCCCACGCTAGGATCTGCACCTAAAGATGCAGGGGGTAGGGTGAGCACCAAATGTGAAGCATAAGGTACCCAGTAGGTATCATAGGCCGACTGGGTACATATAAGATAAAAGCGTAGTAACAGACAAAATAGAAGCAAGCAGTCACAGAAATCAATGAAAGGTACACAGGAACTAGGCACAGGTGAAAGCAAGGAGTAACGCACCTGGGGTCCTTGCAATAACAGTTTATACATAATAAGTTTACGAAATGCATGGTATACCGGTAACCTCAAGTGTAAGAAGAGGGAAAGAGTAATGATAGGCATTCTCAGAGATATGAATCAAACTCAACCAATCATATCAATCTCAAATCCAGAAACTAATAGTCTAGCAGTAACCAATTCCATACTTAACCGTACCAGGGAACAATTCTTTAAGTAAATAGCAAGAGTCTACCTACAGTCCCCCGGCCGCCCATACAACCGAGAAACACAAACAAGTGAAAACAAACCCTCTGGCATCCCATACTACCGGAGAGTACAATCAACAAACAAGAGTGGAGCCTCAAACAATGAATGATATGATGCATGAAGATCTCAAGTGAAATGATATCTCTGTATGTACCTCCCCCGGTGCCGATCCGGCCCAGCAGGTAGGTTCCATGGAAGGACACTGCCCGCATACCTCTACTCTACCGTATACCCTTCCTCCGGCACACGCAGCCCGTAGCCCCTGGCCCAGATGGCAAGGTCCATGGAGGTCCCTGACCCCATACTAAAACTCAGTATCAAAACATGTCATTCGGAAGCAAGTCCGATTTCAAGATAGAGACCCAGTCTCGAATATGCATGCCCAGACCCTGTCTAGTACTAAAGTAGTAGGAAAATATCTCAAAAAAACCCCTCCAAGTGTGCCCGGGCATAACCGAGTCTAAACAGTAGAAAGTCATCTCAGGTGCTTGGTCCGACCGAGGCTAAAATCATCTCAAGTAGCAAGAAAACTCAACTAGCACCCCGGCCCTGCCGAGTCTAGCGTTAATCGTAAAACTGGTAGTTTAAATCATAATTTTACTTTCTTTACCCAAGAATATTCACAAGTTAAATCGAACCATTTCCAATTTATGTCTATCAAAAATGGGCCCCCGAGGCCATGCAAGGTTTAGAAAATAGTGTCAGTAGGACCGAAGCCCAAATCGTAGTAAAACATGGATAAAACATCTTTATATGCATGGAAATGGTATGATCAAACACAATAGCAGCCCAGCAGCTCACAATCAACCTATCGACCCTGGACAGGCCCACAACTACTCAGCAAGCATAACCAGCCTAGAAGGATAATTATATGCCCGGGACTCGCGGACATTCCCAAAATCCCACCTTCTATGTTCCAGAATCAACAAGGCCTCACAGGACCACAAGGGTAAATAAATTATATCGGCAAGTACTACAAACAACGGAGGAACAAAAGTAGGCGGACATGAATAAAGCGGTCGAGGTCTGTGGTTCCAAACTAATAATCCAACCCAAGGATGCCCATTAATACAATTTTATCATATATATGCGGAGTCTAGGGAAAATAAACCGTAACCTACCTGTCATCCGATGACTATCTGCTAATACAAAAAATGTCCAAGCTCGAACCGTGCCAAAAGCTCCGAAACGAAATTAAACCCGAGTTTAGACTTGAATAACTTGACGTAGATAACCGAACATAACTTCAGATTATTTCTCCCTAAATGTAACCTTCTCCGTGGTAGACATAAAGCTAGCGTATAGAATATATATTGATGTTGAAGTGGAAAATGCTTTTAAACTACATGCTGAAGCTATAGTTGAATATATAGACAAAAGTGAGAAAGTTGGTCAATGGGTTCATTAATTACACTTACCATAATTGTTTATTCAATCAACTAGGTGGCATCATCGAGTTCTTTAAGGAATTGTTGTCCCTCCCCTCCACTTCCACGTGGAAGTGGGGTTATTTAACACCTCATCGCCTATTCAGTTATATAAATATTCGGGTATTGCATAGGTTCGTGGTAAAAAATATATAGTATTTTAAATATATCATAATTCATAGAAAATTATTTCAAACAAAACCTACTATATTATAACAATAATATTCAACATACTAAATTTACTATCTCCGCTAAAATATTATAATGTATAAAAACATTATAAAATAAATACATATACAACTATATCGTAACAAATATATTTTTCATAAACCTTTAAAATATTTTGAAAAGGTAATAATAATATAATTTTCTACCACATTCGACTTTTAAATCAAATATTTTCAAGTACACGCGATGTAAATAAATTCTCAAACTTAGGCTCGCAATTCACCATCGCACGATTTTAATACTCAAGAACTCCCTTGGAATCCTCCCTTGTGTTTTCTCACTGTTTCAGAACTGAAATGGTGTTTTAAAACGTGAAGTTGAGGCTTAAAATCGATTTTGACCCGACCCAGTTCGTGACCTGGTTCGCAACCCGGTTTCTGCCAGGCAGTCCGCGGTAAAACAGTCATAACCTTTTACTCCAAGATCAGTTGGATGTGAGGTTTTGTGCGATGGAAACTAGACTCGTAGACCTTTGATTTGGTATTTTGTAGGACTTCTAACTCTTTATATATTGGGAGAAAAGCCCTGAGACATTTTACCCATAGTTCCGAATTTTTTTAAAGGAACTTATGATAACTTTTGCCGACTTACTCATCTTCAAAACTTATCATACGACCAAACAAATGGACCCGACACCGAAATATCTGTCCTGACAAGCCTTAGGTGACTTGGGTCCACTACAAACAAGCTCTAACGGTTCAAGGAAAATGTATACGTGAAAATAACCGGAAGGGTCATTACAGGGGAGTCCAGAGACGTCATGTTAGACTCTGGTGGAGTGTTGCATTTCAGGGAGAGGATTTGTGTTCCTCGGGTGAATGATATGATTCTGAAAATCTTGGCAGAAGCCCATGGTTCACGGTACTCAATTCATCCGGGTGTGACTAAAATGTAAAGGAACTTGAGGCAGTGTTACTGGTGGCCCGGAATGAAAAGGGACATAGTTGATTTTGTGTCCAAATGTTAGAACTGCCAGAAGGTAAAGTATGAACATCAGAGACCTGCAGGACTACTTCAGGAAATGCCAATTCCAGAGTGGAAGTGGGAGAAAATAGCCATGGATTTCGTGGTGGGTCTTCCCAAGACATTGGGGAAGTATGACTCAATTTGTGTCATTGTTGACAGGCTGACCAAGTCCGCTCATTTCATTCCGGTCAGGGTAGATTACAATTCGCAGCAATTGGCTAACATCTACGTGAAAGAGATTGTGAGACTGCATGGGGTACCACTGTCCATTATTTCAGATAGAGGTACGCAGTTTACTTCTCAGTTTTGGGGAAAGTTACATGAAGAGTTAGGTACACAACTCACTTTTAGCACAACCTTCCATCCTCACACTGATGGTCAGTCAAAAAGAACGATCCAGGTATTGGAGGACATGCTGAAAGCATGTGTGATTGACTTTGGGGGTCATTGGGACCAATTTCTACCGTTGTGCGAATTCTCGTACAATAATAGCTACCACTCCAGTATTGACATGGCACCGTTTGAGGCATTGTATGTGAGGAACTGCAGATCACCGGTTGGGTGGTTTGAGGAAGGCGATGTAAAGCCTCTGGGCATAGACTTAGTAAAGTAAGGACGTGAAAAGGTAAGGGGCATTCAGACCAACTTGTTGGCTGCTCAAAGCAGGCATAAGGAATATGTAGATCACAAGGTCCGGGACATGGACTTTCAGGTTGGTGAATAGGTATTGTTAAAGGTGTCACCAATGAAAGGGGTTATGCGGTTTGGTAAGAAGGGCAAACCTAGCCCTCGGTTCATCAGTCCGTTTGGAGTTTTTGAAATTGTGGGGCCAGTGGCTTAGAAGTTAGTACTGCCACCTAGTTTGTCAGGCGTCCATCCGGTGTTCCATATATCCATGATTAAGTGATACCATGGGGATGGGGATTACATCATCAAGTAGGATGAGGTACTTTTCGATAAGGATCTTCGTTATAAAAAGGAACCAGTTTAAATTCTTTCTCGGGATGTCCAAAGGTTGAGGACAAAGGTGATTGATATGGTAAAGGTTTAGTGGAAGCATCGTCCAGTTAAGGAAGCCACTTGGGAAACTGAGAAGGACATGCGGGACAAGTACCCTCAACTATTTAAGGATTCAGGTACTATAGTTCCCTCCTTTTATTTTCATAATTTTGGGTTTGATCGTTTGGGGACGAACGATGGGTAAATTGGTATTTGTTGTAACGACTGGGTTCGTTGTTACGTGTAGTCTCAATCGTGCCAAGTTTTAGAGTTAGAAAACTTTGGGTTTGGGAGTTTGAAATTTTGGGCTCGGCTAGCCTCGACCGATTTTGGAACGAGGTAGAGTCTAGGGAAATTTGGGTAAGGATTGGTCTATGTGTCTTGTTTTGAGCTAGTTTTCCACGTAGCCAAGACATAAGGAGTCCGGGGGACTTTTCAGAATCAAATTTGGGTAAGTAGAACTTCTGAAATTGCGTTTGACGTGAATGGGTTGTTTCGGATCATCGAGGAAAGCAAGTGTGTTGTAGAATGGCCAAAACAGGGAGATTTCTGGACATTCTATTCGTGAAGAGCACAATGGTCCACCGTAGTGACCTCCGCTATAGCGGTGTAAAATACCTCTATAGCGTTGGTTAAGGCGGTCAACACCCACTTAAGACCCCTATAACAGAAGTCGTCCGCTATAGCAGGACCGCTATAGTAGAGCAGGGACCGCTATAGCCGGCCGATGGGTTTTTAATGTAGAAACTTCCCTAAAACAGTTCAGTTTTCTAAGATTCGTTTGGGAGAAGAACTAGGGCGGTTTCAGGAGATTTTCCTTCGAAATTCTTCCCTAAGGTAAGGTTTCTACTCACCAATCTTTGTACTACATTTTCTATGCGGTAGAATTGCTAGGAGGGAACTTGGGAAAGGTTGGAATGACCTAGGAATGGTAGAATTCGGGGAAGGAAAGGGATTCCAAGCATGAATGTTCTTGGGCATTGTTAAAAGTATGTTATTATGATCATATGTTCTTAAATTCTCTATTTTTATCCATGAAAATGATAGAAGTAAGTGAATTAATGGTAGAAAAGCCCGGGAAAAGGGTGGGATGATCATGGGTGGCCTGAGGTTTGGAGATTTTGTGTAATCTGGGTACTGTGCAGGCCTTGTGTGTTAATTGTATATAATTATGTGTTATTTTAGACCAAGAACGAGAAAGGATCCGGAACACGGGAAAGCTCGGGTTGAATAGAGCTTGGATCATTTCGAGGTAGGTTATGGCTTACGATTTCTGTGAATGTTGTATATTCTTATACTCATATCTAAGTGTTTGTATGAATTACATTGCTTAGGGGAGTTGTGTAGAATGTCTAAGGTTCCTTCTTTATAGTCTGTGATTCGAACGGTATTTGCTTGTTGGTTTACAAGTTGTTTGTTCATGCATTTTACTGTGGATTATCGACATTCGGTTGGCTCGGGTACCATGCCTGGTACGGGTATAACAAATGGTTGGCACGGGTACCACGCCTGGTACGGGTATAACAATTGGTTGGCATGGGTACCACGCCTAGTACGGGTTTACTTTTGTTGCATCATTGTATTTTCATTGTTGTGTTGCATTGATTGATATTGGTTCCGTGAGTGGACCGGGTTGATTATTGAAATGTGTTATTGGTTTGATGGTCCTTGAGAGGCCGAGGAACTTCTGTAAACTGTTGTGTTGGTCTTTGTTTAGGCTGGATTGTTCATTGATTTTTGGTGTTGTCTAGAGGGGATCCCAGGGTGGGTCCGGGCTAGATGGAAAGGTATAGTTACTGATACATGGTTGTGGCTTAGAGTATAGGTGGTGGATTCATGCGGGAACAAGCTAAGTGAGACTTGTAGTCTAAGTGTGTCTGTTGATATTATTGCATGTTTTCCATAGCTATTACTTGATATTGTCGTACTATTTATATACTGTTTATCTGAAAACTGGCTGATGATCCTACCAGTACACAGTGGTGGTGTACTAATACTGCACTTGCTTTTCTTTTTGTGAGTACAGGAAATCTTCCAGCGGCTGAAACGCGACCTCATCTTTAGCACCGACGATTTCTGACTTCAAGGGTGAGCTGTTTGATCAAGCTACCTTAGGCTTGTCTTTAGAGTTGCAAGTCCACTTTTTCGGACATGAAAATAATTCGTATTTTCTTTTAGGGTTGCATCCCCGTATTCTAGATATTGGTAGTTATGTTTGGTACAATGGCTTTCAGTTCCTACGAGGGATTTTCCGCAGGATATATTAAAGCTTTAGTTTTTGCATTGTTTAATTGCTAGTTTATTTTCTGTTTGTTGGTTTTAGGCTGTTAGTCTAGGCAAAGGGTTGAACTCTACTGGTTTGCTTATTCGGAGGTTGGGTGGGTGCCACTCATGATGGTCTGGGTCGTGACACTTATAGACATCCATCTGTACGACATCCTCATTTAATTTTGACGAGCGCCATCCTCTTTCAGTTTTGACTTGAATGGATACCTTTGGACCTAACACGTGGTTCTTACAACAAGAATAAGAATGCAATATTCCTCGCGATAGTTGAAGAAAACATCACCTTTAATTCGGTGCTTGTCTTGTTGATGCCTTTAACATATACTTGCGCTCAAAGCGAAGGATCAGTAGACACAATGTCATTTTTACTAGAGACTAAAGTTAAAATGTCAAGAAAAACTTAAAGAAAGCATTTGTAGAAAAAGATAGATGACGTTGTTTGAAAATATCATCCTCTTTTTGAGGTGGTAGACAAACAAGAGGTCATATAAGTGAATGATTGAACCCCATCTCTGGGGGCAGTTATAAATACCGCTCTTGAACATCATACGTTCACTGTGATCTATGATTTGCTGGGGGGTTTGAAGAGGACATCATTTCTCTTCCCTCATTTGATGATCTCTTCGATCAGTTTGTTGTCATGTTGACTTCCTAGCATGTACCTACGTTTAGGGTAAATAATTAGTAGAAATAGTGTCGCTTTTGCTGGCGACTACAATCAAATTTTTGAAAAGCTTTAAAGAAAGCATTCACAACATAAATGAAATGCCCTTGTTTGCCAACATCCTCCTTTTTCAAGGTAAAATGGTCAAGCAAGAGGTTTTTCAATTGTAAAGGAATGGTTGAACCCTGGCTCTAGGCACAACTACAAATATCGTTCTTGAACTTTGCATGTTCATTGTGATTCATGACTTGTTAGGAATTTGAGGAGGACGTCTCCATTCTCTCCTTGTCTGGTGATCCCTGTATCCATAAAATAATTTTTAGTCTTGGAAAGTTCTGTAGCCTTGGGATCTTTCCAATCGTCTTGACTCCTTCTTGTTGACTTTGGGCATTCAGCTTTGTTGTATTCTTTCGAATAAAGGAATATGCCGGATAATTATAACCCTTTGCTGATCTTTTGTCGATCCTGGGATAACCTTCATCCACAGAAAAATTATTAGTTTTTTGGTAAAATTGATTTGTGTTGACATCCTTTGATCATCGACTCTTGTCTGGCTATCACTGGGTGCTTATCATCTTTGGGCGTCTGGATTGATTCCCCGATTCATGGTAGATGTAAGACAAGATCAATTTTCAAAAGAGTAGTTTTGATATAAAGATTTTTCAACTAAGTTTGAAATACAATGATTTTGAAGAATGATTTGGAGATAGTTTCTGCCAATCTTGTCATGTCATGTAATAGCTCAAAGAACGTCCTTCATTCGAGGCCTTAATATATCTGACACACTGCTGGCGAGCTCTAGAGATTCTTCAGCATCCTATATGGGAAGTTTGAAAAATGGCCCTTCGAGAAATATTTCATAACTGGTGATTAGTCCACTTGGACTTTGTTGCAGCTGATATTTCTGAAGTTGATTTGATATTTTGGTGTTGGAGAATTCTTGGAGTTTATCTCTGACTCACAGATGAGTCTTAGTGGAAATTTTGAGGCCATCCTCAAAATTTCTGCCCTAGTTAGAGGTTTTGTGACGAACTCTGTTCCGTTGATAAGGGATTTAACACTCTGTGGGAATCTTGAAATGTTTTCTCAAAATTCATTTTGATTACACTCATCGGCATAATATGCATACTGATTTGCTGAAGAACGATATTTGCTTTCTGAATTTTCAAGATTCCTTTCTAGAAAATTCTACCCCAATTTTCATTTCCTGGGGTGATATGACCGAGCTGTTATGACGCCTACGTATCCCGTTGAAGAAGGAATCAGGTCAAACGTAGTTCCCATAATCATAGCGGGAGAAAATTGGAAATAAACAAAAGGGTGATCGAAGCTGACAAAGGCTGCCTACATATCTCATTCTTGAGAATTCAGGTCATCACGTAGTTGAAGATAAAAAGGGGAAAGATAAATTTTTCTAAGGGGTTGCCCAAAGCCGACACTGGCCGCCTACGTATCTCATTCATGATAATTCAGGTCAAATGTAGTTCGTACATCAAGGATAGGGGATTTTAAGCTGTTACAAAGAAACAATTACATATAAAAAGTGCGATTTCAGGAAAAGAAATAAAGGAAAAACCATCTTCAGATATAGCTTCTGAGTTGATTGATTGTGGCCTCTCTTGACCATTTAGCTCTGACAAGATCAAAGCGTCTCCAGATGACTTTTCGGAGAAATAGGAACAAGATTTAGAGGGCTTTTGAGGAGGTTTTGATTTTTCTGAGAAATTTGAAAAACTCGAAGAATCGTTTGGTCGAATTTTGTATTGTGAACTTGTATTTCTGCTTATGGGCCCTAAAATACTTTAGTAGGAGTGGATCAATTCACCTTCAATTGAAGCAACACACAATCACACAAAAGCAGATATATTGCATAACATGTAAATAATTCATAGCGCGTCCTATACATATATGTGACCTTTTTACGCCAAAGGTAGGCCTAACGAATTGAAGGATGTATGTCGTTTTTAAGACGTTCCATTGCTCCAAAAATATATTATATACAAATTGATCAAATGAAATAGAGATACTGAGAAGGGAAAAAAATGAATACTGAAAACCATAGTATAACGTAGTGTTGTACAAGAAGTAGCAGAAGTCATACGAGAACAACATAGTGATCATATGAGGCACAAGCCATAAAAGGGTCCTAGTGTGTGGTTCTAAAGATTATGACATGCTTGCATTTTGGGGGAGGTTTAACACAAATTTCAGAAAAATTCAACATGCTTGACTTCAAGCTATTTTCAAAGAAAAGAACCAATATGAGACGTTCATCAAAGGATATTAACGCCACATGCTACAAGACAACTGTTTTGATAGAACCACACAATAATTTCCTAAATTTCAAAGAGTAAAAAATGTGTCATGTATCATACTTTCTTTTATGCACAAATACTCAACAGGAGAAGAAGAAAAGAAAAGGCAGACAAATCAATATATAAAAATTTCAAGTCTAAACTTCATGGAGCTCATACACTGTACATAGGGGAAAATATATTGCTAAGCTAATACTTTAACCCATAAAGGACCAGTTCATTCAATTCCTCAAAGAGTAGCTAGATGCAAATAGTTTGGACCAAGAAGTATGTAAAGAAACTCATGGTTTTTAAGGTTAATCTAATCAGAATCATAAACTCATATACATACTAATTCCAAGAGCAGATTTTTAACTCTTAATCGTCTAATCGTGATGCAATTTAACTAGGCATGAAACTTTATTATGAACACATACACACTTCTTATTCCTAGAACTAACATAACCAAGCATACATAACAACCATAAACAACAAGAAAAACATAAACCAAAACTTCAAAATATCTACATACTAAACAGTAAATTCGCCAACATTTTACCCTGCTTCACAAATTCAGTTCAAACAATTATGGAAGTATACTACTATGAATCAAATAAGAGAGAAAAAATAAGATGAAAAAGGTTCATCTTTTGAGGAGCAGCGAACGGGACTCACAAGCTTTGCCGGAGAACTTCAATATCGCCAAAAAGGCAAACTTCGAATTTGCTAGCCAAAAACTCACGCTCAAAGGAGTCTTAGAGAGTTTATATCCGTGAAAACCCTTGCCTCCAAAGCCCGCCTTACCAAAGGAATAGTGAGGCTATTTATAAGAGAATTCAAATGGATTTTTAGGGATTTCTAGCGATGTGGGATGTCACGCCCCGAGCCTACACCCTAGATGTAACACGGGACCTGAGACCACAAGTGATCCCAAGATAACCCTTCTTGCTGGCATAATTCATGAGCAACTAAATAGAAATAGATAAACTGAAAAATATTATGCGGAAGCTGAAACATATGATGAGCTCTGGAAGAGTACTGTAATAAACTGAAGTTTTACAAACTAAAATACAACATCTTTGATAAACTAATACAACTGACTGACTGACTGTATATGAAGACTCTACTAACACTGACTATGGTGAGCCAGGACATGACCCCCAACTATCTTTCATCAATGTATAACAACTGAAATAACCGCTATAACTACTAACTGACTGGAGTTCCTGAAAAAAGGAGAACTCGCTCCTTGCTGACTGGAAACTGCGATATGTCTGAGCATGATTCTGGGAACTAGCACTAAAACCTACATCATCAAAAGGATGTAACACAAAAAGGTATGCGATCAGTACTTTGAATGTACTGAGCATGTGGGATAATGCACTAACTTTGAAAATGATACCTGAGAATGCATAATTCAATGCTATAAAACATGGCCTCTTTTACTGAAGAGTATAAAATATTTCTGGGTGGTAAGATGTGAGATACGTAGACTATGAGATACTAAGCATGCTAAAAATACTGATGAGCTATTTAAAAACTGTAAGTTGCATCTGTAGTACTCAGGCCCAAACATAAAATGCACAAAATCTGACATGTAAGGATATTCTGAAAAATGTAATTTAAAAACTTTGAAATTGAACTGAGGGCCTAGTACACAACTACTAAGTCTAATTCTGTGGGAAAGTCTATTAACTGACATAAACCACGTGAGCTAAACGTGAAGTTCGATGTATAAGACCCATCGAGAGGACCCAATATACCTTGCCAGGGTATAAAGGCATGGCTGATGTGATCACTAATTCTGTGGCCCAACTGAGGGGATAAATAACCTATGGTGGCACGTAGTTCTGGGACTTTAGGTACGCTGAACCTTAGTCCAATGCGGTGCTAAGTAATACTCCCAAACTGAATTCTAATAGCTCTTTTCAAACTGGAGCTATGGAATGCTGCATCAGAACTTAACTAAACTGAATGATTTTCGAAAGACTACATAACTGAAAACTATTCGTAAAGAATGTGGACCTATCTAGATGTCATACTAATCATGAAGCTTACTGAGTTCGTAATCATTGATGGAATATCTGGATACTATGCTAATCACGAAACCTACTAAGTTCATTATCATTGATGGCATGTCTTGAAGGTCTATATTTAAAACATATTCTTGTAAAACATATTGAAGGTAAGATGAAGCCTGCTAAATCATGCATAGCTCTTTCTTACTAAAATAACTGGATTGAAAATCATGCATACTTATATAAACTGAATGCTGATAATCTGAGCTGAGCTCTGAAGGAGATGCTAACTCATGAGATGTTTCAAAGAAAACCTGTAGACTAAAAACTAACAAATTTCGTGCTTGAAAAGTAATTTAGGTCAAATTCTGAAGAAAATCCATTCTCATGAAAATACTATAATTTTAGGCTAAATTCTCGATTTCTTAAAGTTCTTGTAAAGGCTCATGTATGTCACTGAAAACATGGTGTAAATCTTCTAAAATAAGACATAAATCTTGTAGGAATCATGAGGACTGAATTCTGTAAAATTTAGCATGAGTGGGTAAGAACCCTAGTTTCACAACTTGTAAAATCATATGAAAATCTGAAACGTTGGGCATAAGAGAGAACTAAAACCTTACTGAATACCCACATACCTGGTAGAAGATGATTCTTGAATTAGTGAAGGAGTTCTGAAGCTTTGGAGAAGGAAGCCCTAGGTTGAACTTGGAGAAGAACACTCTTTTTCTCCTTGAAACTAACTTGTTTAAAGAAAAGTGCTGAAAAGAAAACGTGATAAAAATACCCTAGGGGTCCTATTTATAGCCAATACCAAACCAAATCCAGATTGGTCTAGGAAAGAAAAACGCATCCAAAATGGTTCATTTTGGCCACAAATGGACCATTTTCTTGAGCGTTTTAACTCCTTGAAATTTTGGAGTTTCTGGTCCTGGAAACGGTTGGGAAAATAGACCATTTTCCTAGAAAATGGACCGTTTTCTCTTCTATTTTAACTCCCAAAGTTCGACGGACTTCTTCTCAGACAAATATCTTCTTGGTAAACTGATCATAATGTTTTACTCCGGACTCGGATTAATGCGCGGTTAGCGGCATTGGAAAGAAGACTCGAAGTAATTTAATTTGGTGGATAATAGGCTACCTAACTCTTTATATTCTAGGAGGTATGATCATTTGAAGTTGACCCTTGAAAAATCTTACACTAAAATTCAATCGGTAAGGAAGCTTTCAACTCAACTTTGAGCTAGAGGTTCTTTATGAACCTAATTCATATCTAATACACTTCACACACATAAGTATTGATATCAACATCTATTTACCATTTGAAATCATCTAGTGTACATCTAACAACATATGAAAATGGTCTGGATCTTAGCTTAGAATTTTTAGGGTGTTACAATATCTCTTCCTTGGGATCATTAGTCCTCGAATGAAGTATTACTAAGCAGAGATGGTCGGGAAAGAGATGCAATCTCACCAACTGAGTTTTAAAAGCTGAAGTACTAACATGAAACTGATTTCTGATTGAAATATAAACTGAGCTAAACTCATGAGGCATGTATGCCTACTGAGGGCATGAAATAACTGATAGTACATAAAACTGAATATCCAACATGATAACTGGTGTGGAGTGAGAGTAGGGACTTAGCTGAAACTCATAAAGAACGAACGCATTATTAGAAATTGTAGTCAATTGTGTAACAGCCCCCAAAAAAATCCTAAGCTAATACCCAAACCTTTTCCATGAGTGTAATTATCATTTTCCTAGTGTGGTGAGTGCTTTGGATGCGAATCACGTTCATAGGAAACTCCTATCATCAAGTTAAGTCGCAAGCACCTCACCAAAGTAAGTTTTCATATAAGACTAAACTAGGGTCAACTTCAATCGATCATTTCTCCTAAAATATAAAGAGTTAGGTGGCCTAGTACACACGAAATTAAAAAATTTTGAGTCTTCTTTCCAACTCTACCTACCACGTATTAATCCGAGTCTGGAGTAAAAAGTTATGGGCAGTTTACTGCAATACTGTCAGTGATGACGGATCGGATGACAAACCCTGGTTCTGAACCACGGTTCATAGTGTGACTCGTGAATGCTCAACTGAACCTTAAAATTTTCATCTTCAAAACCACTGGTTGGTTCACGACCCGTAGATCAAAACCACGGTCTGTAGAGTGACCCGGGGTTTGTCAAAAATTAGCTTTTTTCCCCTAAATTCCACGAGTGACTTGACGGGTCATCATTTTGAACAACGAACCATCCTGTAACTCGTGGAATGGAATTCAAATAGACTCTCAGAAGTTATTTTTAAAACCATGGACCATATGACGGTCCGTCATTCGCTTTGACGGTCCGTACACTGACCCGTGATCCCTGAAGCCGAGTCATTTCATCAATTTTTCCAAGCTTAAGTCGAGGGGTATTTTTATAATTTCCCACTCTTTTAACTCCTATACTAAATCATTTTAAGCCTATTTAGGAGGGTTTTTATTTCTGCTTGGCCTAAGTTCTCTCCCATTCTTTCAATCAAGTTTCAAAAAAAGAAAAGGAATTTCATCCTCTCAAGCTTCAAGCAAGGGTTTCAACTCCTAGACTCAAGCTCCAAGTTCAAGTCTCCTTTTCTTTTCAAATCAGTTGGGTTAGCTTCCATCAAGGTATGTGGGTATTCAACAATGGGTTCCTCTCACCCTTGTGCCAAAAACCCCTTATTCTTATTTTGAATTATGAACTTATAAAATTTGGGGTTTGATCTAAATTGGGAAAAAACTTATGAAATCAGTTTCTAAGCATCAATTCATGGTTTCTTATTGTTTATTTATAATTTAATTATGATTCCTTAATTTGTTTCCAAAATTCCATGCATTAAAGTTGATTTTTAGCATGATTCTTTTCAAGTTGTGGATTTCTAAGTTGGGGTCCTTACTCAATCCTCTTGGGCTTTTCTATTAAGTATTTTCTCATGATTCCTCCATGGATTTTAAGTTCAATTTTATGCATTGATATTGTGATCTCAAGTTCCTTATGGAAATTTCGTGCTTAATTTTTCAAGTATGAATTTAGAAAGAAAAGAATGTTTTGAACTATGGCTATGCTAAGTTTTTAAGAACTTATGGTTTGAATTTGCATGACAATAGACATGTCCTTATGTTTTTCTCCAATTATTTGACACTTGACATGTCACAAGTATTATATGAGCTATATGTATGTTTTGGGAGTAGTATTTAGCACCGAGCGATGAGGGTCTAAGTAACCCAAGGCAAAAACTATGTTGTCAAAGTAGGGAAAGAGGGTCCTCATTAGTAGAGAGTGTCTCCTCACGCTTATGTAAGAAGGACCTTATTAGTAGAGAGTGTCATTCCATGTTTATGAAAGTGGATCCTTGCTAGTAGAGAGTGTCTCCTCACGTTTATGATATAAGGACCTCGTTAGTTGAGAGTGTCACCTCATGTTTATGTGTAACGACCAATTCCGTTGTTATGTTAATTCTTTCCGATTTCGTAAATTTGGGGAAAATAATTAAAAATTCATTCAGGGTAAGTAGGGTGACATCATGGAAAATTTCTGATTTTCAGAAATAATTCGGGCTGACATTACTCCGCTATAGCGGTAATTATTCCGCTATAGCGGAACTGCTGTAGCAGAGGTACAGACCTCTATAGCGGAGCTACGAGAGGTACTAGCTTGTGATGTAATTTTATTAAAAATTCTCTTCTCCTCAGTTGGAAAACATACGAGGGTTCCTCCAAAAACCCTCCCATGCTTCTCCAAGGCTAGGGAACCATGAGGAGGAGGGGTCATGGCTGAAGAGACGCGGAACATCGGATTCCAGGACTATCGTTCAGCCAGGAACGCATTCACGGAGCCAGAAACGCATCATTACAGCTGCTTGGCGCCCAGGTAGACTAGGTTTTCATGAGTATTTATACCTTCTTACTTTATTTACTTATTGTATAGCAGAAATGGAGAATACATGTTTTATGCCTCCAGGCAGGGAGTTTGGCGCATTTGGGTTCGGTTATGTTGATTCTAGGATGTACGGAGTAAATAGTTGGTCTTGTGAATTGTATAATGTGGTTATATAATTTGTCTTGGCATGATAAAATAATAGGTTAAGGGACTGGTATGTCGGAAAGGTTTGAGGTACCGGGAAAGCGCTTGGGAGCTACGGGAAATAGGAATGGGAAACTCCTAGGTGGGGTTTCAGGGATGTATATGGTTTGAGGTGTAGTGGCGGTCTTGCTAAGGGTTAGAAAAGGGAAATTGTGTGGCTGTTTATATATATATATTGAAAAGAGGAATCGCTCGTTGCATTTTATAAAATGGGGCAAATCGAGTTAGTCTTCGGACAGTATTTTACGATTCATCGGTTGCCCAGAAATGGGGTATGTGATGGCTTATGGTTCCTGTGAATGTTGTATAATTTTGTACTCTTATATAAGTGTTTGTGTGAATTACATTGCTTAGGGAAGTTGTGTAGAATGTCTAAGGTTCCCATTTTGCAGTCTGTGAGTTGAACGGTGTGTTTACTTGTTTGTTTACAAGTTGTTTGTTCATCTATTTGACTATGGATTATTGACATTCGATTGGCTCGATACCATGCCTAGTATGGGAATACTAACAGTTGGCTCGGGTACCACGCCTTGTATGGGAATACTAACGGTTGCTCGGGTATCACACCTGGTACAGAAATACTAACGGTTGGCTCCGGTACCACGCTTGGTACGGGTTTATTTTACTGCATCAATGCATTTATATTGTTGTGTTGCATTGACGTATACTGGTTCCATGAGTGTACCAGGTTATTTATTGAAATGTGTTACTTATTTGGTTGTCTTTGCATGATCGGGAAATTCTGTTATATCATTGACTTGGTCTTGGATTAGGCCGAGTTGTTCATTGACACTTAGGTGTTGTCTAGAGGGGATCCTGGGGTGGGTCTGGACTATGAAAAAGAGGTGGTTAAATCTATATATTTTATCGTTATTGAGTGTGTCTTTAGCGGTCGGGGATTATTTGTGGTAATGAAGCTAAGGGTTGGTCTTGGTGTAGACTGGGTTAGCCTGTTGGGCACTTAGGTGTGGTTGAGGGATTCTTGGAGGGTCCAGGTTACATGATTTAAGAAGGAATTTAGATGTAACTTCAACATTGCCGATAAATTTAGCAAGGGTTGCTAGGGGGATCTAATGTGGTGGTTGAGTGGGAGGGAGACTGGGATCTGGGGTTATAGTTTCTAGTTATTGCGGACATATTGGAGGATTGTCCTAGAGATACGTGAAGAGGATGAATACTGGTAAGTAATGCTATGGGTATAAGTGGTTGGGTTGGGCAGTTAGCCGGGTTAAGTCTGAATATTTAGTCAGAGCAGTTGACTTGGGTAAGGGAAGGGCAGTCCAGGCATGGACATGGACTTTCGTGAAGGGTAATGTGACTTGGGAAGTCTAGGATTTGGTGACTTAGGGTGTCTAAGGTTAGTGTGACTCGAAAGTCTTGAGGATGATGGAGTTGGCAGCCGAAGAACGTTGGAGGATAGAAATCCAGTTCTATTATTTACTGTCATGTTTTTCCATGTTCTTCTTATATGATGGTAGGAGTGGATTCGGGTCGACCAATGATGCCTACTAGTACGTGTGTTTGCACTGACTCTACTCTTGCTATACCTTTTTGGGTATAGTCTGGATGCAGGTTGGTGATGTTTCATAGGTTCGCAGCGATAAGGATCTCCAGCAGCATCTTTCCTTGATTCCATGGTGGAAGTTGTGTCTTTTCCCTTCCTTGTATCATCTTGTAGTAGCTCTTGTACCTGTTTAGACTAGTTTCTAGGGAGGGTGTTTTTAAGGATTGTAAATGTTTCCGCAAATTCTTTAAGTCATTATTTTTCTAAACTATTTGTAAGAAAGAATTTCCCATGTACAAAATTGACTTATTCTAATGGGTTATTTAAATTTCCACAATGTTACCTGTTGAACTGGTGGTAAGGGTTCGTCTATCTAGGAGGTTTGAGTAGGTGCCCGCATGGACCGGTAGGTTGGGTCATGACAGATGGTATCAGAGTCTAGGTTACCAGTCTCCTAGTACAAGAGCAAAGTGTCGGATAGAGTCCTACAGACTGGTGTGTTGACATCCACATCTAATCTTTGGGAAGCTATGAGGCATTCTAGGAAATACCTCCCTTCGTTCATTCTTTCATGCGGTTCAATTACTTGCTTGCATGGGTTGAGTCCAATTGGTATCTCTCAATTCCAATTGGCATCTCAACAAGGTAAAGGAGGTCTTCGTACTTCAGTTACAATAGGACAAGAAAGAGAAATTGGAACCGGGATGGTTCCAATTGGTATCTGGCCTGAGAGGCTGTAGCAAGCATGGATAACTGGCTAATGGTCATTCATGTTACGAATGGGAGGTGAAACTTGTGAGTTGAGTTGGTTGTGATTGATCTTGTTGTGACTTAAAGTTGAAATGTGGTGTGTACAACCTTGTGTGACTTAATTGAAATGTATGTGGATTTCTAATTAATGTGCATGTAGAGTCTACAGAAAGTCTTTAAGTGAAATTTTTTGTGTACCTTACACGGTGGTAGTCTGTTTAATGTCTTGATTTAAAAAGTGGTACTGCATGTTAGAAAGGGCTTATCATTGGTTAAAATGATAAGGGATTGAGAATTGTGACTGTAGGGAAGCTTCGATTTCAGGACAGTCGAAAATGGGTTGGGAACCATAGGAATAAAGGAGCCATTAGTGCGTAATGCAGGGAAGATATTATCGGGAAACAATTAATTGTTGTGAATTTCTTGTAATTATGATGTGTTTTATGATGTGTTATGCCTGATTGTGATGCGTTCAGTGCAAGGAATGGTCTTGAGGGTGGTTCAAGACCATGGCGGGACTTACAGGTTGGGACAGTGGTGACAGGGATGGAGGATGAGTGCTTTAGCTGGAAATCAAATTTTCTGTACTGTTATCATCGGGACTGCTATAGTGGAACCTCTATCGCGAAATGACCATCGCTATAGCGGAGGTTAGCGAGATAGTGAACATGCTCTGTTTTCCCTTATTTTTGTCCCTTTCTGGGGACAAGATAAAAATAAGTATTAGCTACAAAACCACTATGTAAAACCAAGGTAAAGCAGTGCTATATATAATAGATATGTACGAAAAAAAATAGTATCTAAAATGGGCATCCACGTGCCAAAATTAAAGGGGGGAAAAGGGTAAATATTGTCTTAAACAAGCCCCAAACGGGGGCAACCCAATAGTAATGATCAGTAATAGGGGGGGGGGGAGGGGGGAGGTCCTAAGCCTTATCATCGCTCAGGAAGGGGAACTCCTGCACGTCCTCGGGCTCGAGCGTGGGAAGCTCCTGACCAGGGGCAGCACAAGAGAACATGACCTTGATGGTCTTCCACATCCAGGCAAACATGCGGTCTCGGGAGCATCTCTTCCTCTTCTCTCCCTCTAACTCTCTACGGAGTGCTGCAAGTTCCTTAGTAGATGGGTGTGGGGCTGCGCCTCCGGCGTTAGGATCCTCCATGAACCTCTGGACAACTGCCAAATTCTCCTCTAACTGGGCTCTAGAGATCGGGGGTTGAGGCCGGGACTGGGATGGGGCAGGAGTGTCATCATCATCATCATTATCATTAGCCTCCTCCATCGACTAACTGCTTCCTGCCTCATCCACCTTCCTCCTTTTATTGGAGATGTCCTTCACCCAGACTGGATCAAAAGGCTCGTCCATGGTCACCTCTGAGTCGGTGTGGTCTTGAGGCATACCAACTCGCCTGCACAGCTCCGAGACCAACCCAGGAAGATAAGGGCCCTTCGTATGACCACCATAGAAGTCCTTCCACTTCGAGATGATCTGCTCCACTACATTTAGGATAATCCCCTGCATAGCACAAGCGATCACCAAAGCCCTGGCATAAATCACGTCGGTCACACCAAGTTCAGCCACCTCCTAGCCTCGAAGGAGAAGTAGACGCTAGTGATGCTCTCGGGGCTGACCCGTATACCTTATCCCTGAATGCGGGATCCACCAGAGTATTCCTCAGCCAAGTCATGTCCCACAATTGGGCCTTAGCCATGTATGCCTTATTAGAGACATGGGGCACTCCTAACACTTCA
The DNA here is from genome assembly GCA_003996215.1 of Jaltomata sinuosa. Taxonomy (NCBI): domain Eukaryota; kingdom Viridiplantae; phylum Streptophyta; class Magnoliopsida; order Solanales; family Solanaceae; genus Jaltomata; species Jaltomata sinuosa. The sequence continues at coordinate 20,906 of QJPP01005781.1, forward strand.
TTGATGGTCCGGGCATCCATGGGGACGTCCACCCCTCGGATTCTGATGGTAGGGTTCAAATCATTACAGCGAACAGTGGGGAGAATAGCATAGTACTCCTGCACCCAGCCTGCTAGCGTGGGAGGAGGAGCCACTAGCAAGGGGCGCCACCCGAACTCTTGAACCCGGTGATGAAATTCACCGCTTTTCCATCTACCCTAGTCATTCGGCAGCCCCTCTCATAGCAAAAGTCAAATTTCCAATAATCTTTAAACCTCTCCCGATTAGCTTCATCGGGGAATCACTCATAATCATATTCAGGCCATTGATGTTCAGCCATTTGTTTTATCCTGCAAGGGTAAGAAGAAGACGGGATTAGAAGAGTAACAGAACATAAAGAGGGAGGAATTTTTTTTCTAGGTGTTAGCTGGGAAGGCAGCGGATGCTGCGTCCACCATAGCAGAACCTCTATAGCGGAGGGGTACCGCTGTAGCAGGACCGCCATAGCAAAGCCCAACTGCTATAGCAGTCTTCATCATCCCAGACCTTCAAGAGGTGCATCAATGGTGCCCCTTGGTCCAAAACTCCATTTTTTTCATTCCAACTCCAGATCTACATACCCAAAGTACCCCATTACTATTTTCTACAAAATATTGGGCACTATAACCCCTATAAGCCGCCCGAATCATTACTTTTGTTCAAGAACAACCCTTAACTTTTCCACCCGTTTTGGCCCATTTTTGGCCGTAATAGCATAATCCTTACGCCAAAATGCCTTGGAGGCATTGTAAATGTAAGGGAAGCGTCCATGCTTCGGAAATCCGACAAATATCCAACCAAAAGTTCAAAGTTCAAAAACCCACTTCAATATACTACAAGTTCCTAGTTTTCTACCACATTCATGTACAAAATCGTGCAAGAGAGTAAGGGAAGGAGAGATTATGATTATTACCTAGAAATTCCAACATTGGGAGTGGGATGATCGGGAGAGAGAGTAGAGTTTTGAAAGGAATGTGGGGAGAATGAGGGGAGAATGAGGGGAGAAATCTGTTTCTCCCCAATTTCATTCTGTTTCCAACAGCTATAGCAGTCGACTGTCCGCTATAGCAGGACAACTATAGCGGTGAAATGTCAACTATAGCAGACGGCCAAACAGTTACTGGCACGGGAAGAGTTCTCCCGAGTCTTTCCAAATTCATCCATCCCAATATGACACGAGTCCCCGGATTTCTTGGGTGCTCGGAATGGGAACATGTATCAATTTCATTGAAAGGCTCATAAAATTTCCTGGAAGGACGGGATAATATTAGATTCTTCCCTCTGGTCGGTTAGACTCTCAAGGGAAAGGTTGGACAACTTGCGTAGGTTCGTTGATTTCGCGGTCACTTGGGAAGGTGAGAGTCCCGGGTTAGTTTCTCTCCTCTAGTTTTATTTAAGATAATTCGGGGATGAACGAGGGGTAAATTGGTATCTGTTGTAACGACCGGGTTCATCATTATATTAATTTTCCCCGATTTCGTAAATTTAGGGAAAATGATTAAAAATTCATTCAGGGTAAGTAGGGTGACGTCATGGAAAATTTCTGATTTTCTCAAATAATCCGGGATGACGTCACTCCGCTATAGTGGTAATTATTCCGCTATAGCAGAACTGCTGTAGCAGAGGGACAAACCTCTATAGGGGAGCTACGGGAAGTAGTAGCCTGTGACAGGATTTTATTAAAAAGTTTCTTCTCCTCAGTTGGAAAACATATGAGGGTTCCTCCAAAAACCCTCCCATGTTGCTCCAAGACAAGGGAACCATGAGGAGGAGGGATCATGACTGAAGGAATGTGGAACAGCGGATTCCAGGACTATTGTTCAGTCGAAAATGCATTCACGGAACCAGAAATGCACCGTTACTGGCTTGGTGCCCAGGTAGGCTAGGTTTTCCTGAGTATTTATACTTGTTTACTTTCTGTACTTATTGTACAGTGGAAATGGAGAATCCATATTTTAGGCCTCCGGGCAAGGAGTCTGGCGCATTCGTGTTCGATTATGTTGATTCTAGGATGTACGGAGTAAATAATAGGTCTTGTGAATTGTATAATATGGTTATATTATTTGTATTGGCGTGATAAAATAATAGATTAAGATACTGGTATGTTGGAAAGGTTCGAGGTATCGGGAAAACGCTTGGGAGCTACGGGAAATAGGAATGGGAAACTCTTAGGTGGGGTTTCAGGGATGTATATAGCTGAGGTGTTGTGGCGGTCTTGCTAAGGGTTAGAAAAGGGAAATCGTGTGGCTGTTTATATATATATATATATATATATATATATATATATATATATATATATATATTTAAAAGAGGAATCGCTCATTGTATGTTTAAAAAGGGGGCGAACTGGGTTAGTCTTCGGACGGGATTTGACGGTTCACCGGTTGCCCGGAAATGGGGTAGGTGATGGCTTATGGTTCCTGTGAATGTTGTTTAATTTTGTACTCTTATCTAAGTGTTTGTATGAATTACATTGCTTAAGAAAGTTGTGTAGAATGTCTAAGGTTCCTGTTTTATGGTCTGTGAGTTGAACGGTGTGTTTACTTGTTGGTTTACAAGTTGTTTGTTCATCTATTTGACTGTGGATTGTTGAAATTCGGTTAGCTCGGGTAGCACGCCTGGTACCAGAATACTAATGGTTGGCTCGGGTACCATGCCTGGTATGGGAATACTAACTGTTGGCTCAGGTACCACGCCTGGTATGGGTTTATTTTACTGTATCATTATATTTATATTGTTGTGTTGCATTGACTGATATTGGTTTCGTGAGTGGACCAGGTTGTTTATTGAAATGTGTTACTTTTTTGGTGGTCCTTGAGTGATCGAGAAATTCTGTTATATCGTTGAGTTGGTCTTGGATTAGGCCGGGTTGTTCATTAACACTTAGGTGTTGTCTAGAGGGAATCCCGGGGTGGGTGTGGACTATGAAAAATAGGAGGTTAAATCTATATATTTTATCGTCATTGAGTGTGTGTTTAGCGGTCAGGGATTATTTGTTGTAATTAAGCTAAGGGGTGATCTTGGTGTAGATCGGGGTAGCCAGTTGGGCATTTAGGTGTGGTTGGGGGATCCTTGGAGGATCCGGGTTACGTGATTTAAGAAGGAATTCAGATGTAACTTCAACATTGTCAATAAATTTAGAAAGGGTTGCTAGGGGGATCTCATGTGGTGGTTAGAGTGGGAGGGAGACTGAGAGTCTGGGGTTGTAGTTTCTTGTTATCGCGGACATGTTGGAGGATTGTCCTAGAGGTCCATGAAGGGGCTGAATACTGGTAAGTAATGCTACAGGTATAAGTGGTTGTGTTGGGCAGTTAGCCAGGTTAAGTCTGAATGTTTAGTCAGAGCAGTTGACTTGGGTAAGGGAAGGGCAGTCCAGGCATGGACATGGACTTTGGTGAAGGGTAATGTGACTTGGGAAGTCTAGGATTTGGTGACTTGGGGAGTCTAAAGTTAGTGTGACTCAGAAGTCTTGAGGATGAGGGAGTTGGTAGAGGAAGAATATTGAAGGATGGGAATCCAGTTCTATTATTTACAGTCAATGTTTTCCCTGTTCTTATTATATGATGGTAGGAGTGGATTCGGGTCAACCGATGACGCCTACCAGTATGTGTGTTTGTACTGACTCTACTCTTGCTATACCTTTTTGGGTATAGTCTGGTTGCAGGTTGTCTCCTCATGTTTATACGGGTATAAGTGGTTGTGTTGGGCAGTTAGCCAGGTTAAGTCTGAATGTTTAGTCAGAGCAGTTGACTTGGGTAAGGGAAGGGCAGTCGAGGCATGGACATGGACTTTGGTGAAGGGTAATGTGACTTGGGAAGTCTAGGATTTGGTGACTTGGGGAGTCTAAGGTTAGTGTGACTCAGAAGTCTTGAGGATGAGGGAGTTGGCAGAGGAAGAATATTGGAGGATGGGAATCCAGTTCTATTATTAACAGTCATGTTTTTCCCTGTTCTTATTATATGATGGTAGGAGTGGATTCGGGTCGACCGATGATGCCTACCAGTATGTGTGTTTGTGCTGACTCTACTCTTGCTATACCTTTTTGGGTATAGTCTGGTTGCAGTATGTGATGTTTCATAGGTTCGCAGTGATAAGTATCTCCATCAGCTTCTGTCCTTGATTCCATGGCGGAAGTTGTGTCTTTTCCCTTCCTTGTATCATCTTGTAGTAGCTTTTGTACCTGTTTAGACTAGTTCTTAGGAAGGGTGTTTTTAAAGATTGTAAATGTTTTCTGCAAATTCTTTAAGTTGTTATTTTTCTAAACTATTTGTAAGAAATAATTTCCCATGTACGAAATTGACTTATTCTAATAAGTTATTTACATTTTTGCAATGTTACCTGTTGAATTGGTGGTGAGGGTTCGTCTATCTAGGGGGTTAGAGTAGGTGCCCGCACGGTCCGGTAGGTTAGGTCATGACATTATGAAAGAGAATCCTCGTTAGTAGAGAGTGTCTCCTCATGCTTATGAAAGAAGGTCCTCGTTAGTTGAGAGTGCCCTTCACGTTTATAAAAGGGAGTCCTCGTTAGTTGATAGTGCCTCCTCGGTTACTTATGGAAAGGAATTCCATATAGCTCACATGGTCTATTGTCGGTTATAAGAAACTCCCATACGAATGCTTTGAAGTTTTCTAAACTATTTGATATCTTATTTGAGGTTTCAACTTTTAACTTACTCTTATTACTCAGAACTATGATATTTACATATGATACCCTTGTTATACATAAACTCAGTTTAAATGCATTTTAAGTATGTTTTCACTACTTTATGCATATCTCACATATTCAGTACATCCTATAGTACTGATGCAGATACAGGTTTCCATTCTCAGGCACGTGGCTAGAGTTCGTGGGCCATCAGCAAGAGTTGGTGAGTCGTCATTTTTTCGAGGGCTAGTTGAGTTTAGTTTGTTATCTTTCCTTCAGCACTTAGAGTTATCTGGGGTTTTGTCCTAGCAACTCCTTATGTCTTATGTGGAGGCTTTTCAAACATAGATAGTGTTCGAGTATTCTTCTGGGTTTTGTATTTCTATTTGACTTGATTACCTATTTATGTGATTCCAGATTTATCTATTATGCATTCACTTATCTTTGTTATGCTTTAGTATGCTATGACCAAGGGGTTAGCTTGGGGCACTTGTGGTCCCAAGTCCCATGTTACGTATAGGGGTAACTTCGGGGCATGACAAACTTGGTATCAGAGCTTTAGGTTCAAGAGTCCTAGGGTGTATGAAATCCGCATCGAGTAGAGTCTCTTTCATGTGTGTGAAGTGCGCCACACATATGAAGAAGGAGCTATGAGGTGTCTTAGGAAAAACTTCCCTTTTTCATGATCAGTATTGTGCAATAGAGTTTAACCCTATTACTCCTCTCATCCTTTCTTGATACGTTTCAGATTATGCCTCCTCCATGTGCTATGCATCACCGAGCTACTCGAAATTCTAATCCTCCGATTCCAGACCCCAAGGTCTTGAGTGCAGAGTTTAGGAATGCCATCTACATGCTAGCTCAGGTTGTGTCAACTCAAGCTAATCAGTAGGCGCTTATCCCCATCCTTCCTCTAGTTGGAGCAGTTACTGGCCGAGTTTGAGAGTTCATTTGCATGAACCCGCCTATGTTTTGGGGTTCGAAAGTTGGTGAAGATCCGTTAAATTTTGTGGATGAGGTGAAGAAGATCTTGGGTGTGATGCGGGTGGTTGGACTTGAGAGTGTTAAACTAGCTTCCTATCAGGTAAAGGATGTAGCTCATAGCTGGTTTTCACAGTGGAGAGAGACTAGAGCTAGGGACGTGGTCCCTATTACTTGGGAGTGTTTTGAGAGAGCTTTCCTCAACCGATTCTTTCCCCAAGAGTTGAGGCAAGCTAAGGCCGAGGAGTTTGTGAACATGAGGCAGGGATCGATGTCAGTTCAGGAGTACAATTTGAGGTTCACGCAGTTGTCTAGGTATGCTCCATCTATGGTAGCGGAGCCACAAGATCAAATGAGTAAGTACATCTATGGAGTGTCGGATTTGGTGAAGAAAGAATGTAGGTCCGCTATGTTCTTAAGTGATATGAATATTTCCTGACTCATGACTCATGCTCATCAGATCGAGGGATACAAGTTGAGAGAGAGAGCTAGGGAGAACAATAGGGTATGATCTGAGAGTTAAGGGTTTAGCCATCAGAGGCCCGAGGACGGACACCATTCTTTTTTTCAGAAGAGGTCATCAGGACCTGTTGTAATGACCCTTCCGGTTATTTCTACGTATACGTTTTCCTTGTACCATTAGAGCTTGTTTGTAGAGGCCCCAAGTCATTTAAGGCTTGTCGGTACCGGTAGTTCGGTGCGGGGGCCATTTTTTTGGTCGTATGATAAGTTTTGAAGTCAAGCAAGTCGGCAAAAGTTATCGTAAGTTTCTTTAATAAATTTTCTGAACTTTGGGTAAATTATCTCAGAGCTTTTCTCTCAATATATAAAGAGTTAGAAGTCCCCCAAAATACCAAATCGAAGGTCTACGAGTCTAGTTTCCAACGTACAAAACCTCACGTCTAACTGATCTCGGAGTAAAACGTTATGACTATTTTACCGCGGATTGTCTGGCAGAAACTGGGTCGCGAACCGGGTCGGGTCAAGATCAATTTAAAGCCTCAACTTCACGTTTTAAAACGCCATTTCAGTTCTAAAACAGTGAGAAAATATAAGAGAGAGTTCTTGAGTATCAAAATCGTGCGATGGTGAATTGCGAACCTAAATTTAAGAATTTTATTAGCATCGCACGTATATTTGAAAATATTTTATTTTAACGTTATATTTTTAATTGCCTTCCTAAAATACTTTTGTTACGAGATATTCGTATATGTATCTATTTTACAAGAGTCTTATAATTTATTAGTATTTTAATGGAGATAGTAGACTTAGTTATATTGAGAATTATTATTATAATATAGTAGGTTTTATTTGAAATGATTTTCTATTAGTTATGGTATATTCAAAAAGTTATATATATTTTACCACGAATATATGCAATACCCAAATATTTAGATAACGGGATAAAAATAAATTGTGAGTTGGCACCTCCACTTCCACGTGGAAGTGGAGGAAGAGGGCCACCTAGTAAATCACTAATGTGTGGCATTAACTGCTTTTGAACTTAGCAGTAGATTATCAATTCAAAATTCAATATGACCAACAAATGTTTCTTATTTTATGGAATACATTTCTTTCATTTTTTTGCTGTAGCTTAGCATTTGAACATTGTCAGCGAATTTCTATTTGTTTCGTCCAAAGTATGGCAGAGGCTTTAGTATATATATATATGATAAGATCGCTGGAATGATTTTGTAGAAGGAAAATACGTTTATGCTATATTTAATTCCCAAAAGATAATCAATTATCTACGTCAAGTTATTCAAGCCCGAGTTCGAGTTTGACTTCATGTTGGAGCTTTTTCGGAGAGGTTCAAGCTTGTCATCGGACGACAGGTAGGTTACGGTTTATTTTCCCTAGACTCCGCATATATAGGATAAAATTGTATTAATGGGCATCCTTGGGTTGGTTTATTAGGTTGGTACCACAGACCTTGACCGCTTTATTCATGTCCGCCTACTTTTGTTCCTCCGTTGCTTGTAGTGTTTGTCGATATATTTTATTTACCCTTGCGGTCCTGTGAGGCCTTGTTGACTCTGGAACATACAAGGTGGGATTTTAGGAATGTCCGCGAGTCCCGGGCATAAAATTATCCTTCTAGGCTTGTTATGCTTGCTGAGTAGCTGTGGGCCTGTGCAGGGTCGATAGGTTGATTGTGAGCTGCTGGGCAGCTATTGTGTTTGATCATACCATTTCCATGCATATAAAGAGGTTTTATCCATGTTTTACTACGGTTTGGGCTTCGGGCCTACTGACACTATTTTCTAAACCTTGCATGGCCCCGGGGGCCCCTTTTTTATGGGAATAAATTGGAAATGGTTTGATTTAACTTGTGAATATTCTTGGGTAAAAGAAAGTAAAATTATGATTTAAATCATCAGTTTTACGATTAACGCTAGACTCGGAAAGGCCGGGGTGCTAGTTGAGTTTTCTTGCTACTTGAGATAATTTTTAGCCTCGGTCAGATGATAAAGCTCAAACTACACCTCAATTTAAGAAGCATAAGCGATCGTTGTCAAATATATAACCCAACAAGGTTGGGGTCGAATCCCACAGAGAATATGGTGATGATTAAGACTTTAGTGAGTTAAATGACTAGTCGTCAATCGTTTCCAGTAAATAAAAAGGGGGGTTTTGTAATCAAATTGTAAACAAAACAATAATAAACGTAGGAGTTTAAATCAGTATGAGAGAATGAACTAGGGATGTGTTCACCATGGCGTTGTAACAATGTCGATTCTAGGCTTAATCGGGTTCTTTCTATATGCGTGTCACGATGTGATTGCGTCAATTGTATCGTCTAAACGTCTCTCAACCAAATAAACAAATTTCCTTTTATCTTCTTTCGATCTCAAAAAGATGTGCTTTTTAGCTCTCAATCCTAACATCAAGTAGATTAATCCAGTTACTGCATTAATATTTAAGACGAGAGTTGGTAGTCTCGAATCCTTGTTGTTAATCAAGTTTCCCGGTTTTAATCTCTTTCTCAAGCAAATTAAACCTAGGCATGTTCTAATGTTTGCAACCCACTAGAAAACGTGACATAATGTATGATTAACAACGTGACAATACATAAATCGAACCCAACGCTACCCGGAATCTATATTGCTACGTTTGCCATGGCTCCCACAACCCTAGTTGCGGGAGTTTTAGTTAATCATGCTATGAATAAAAGAGAAGAGAATTGAATTCATAATAAGGAGAAGAAATTCTTACAATATAATGAAAATACTCTTCAATAATCCAAGAACAAGAACAACCAAGAACTCAAGAACACGAATTCAAGAATCCGAAAACGTGTTGTTGCTCTCAAAAAATGACTAAAAACTATTCTAAAACTATTGGATGTATTCTAATTACATAAACCTATCATAGGGTATTTATAGGAGCCAAAGAAACCAAATCCAAAACGGGCTAGGAATCCCCAAAACGCGGGTCGCCGACGTAAGCCACTGCCTTAGCGTGACGGTCAGGCTGACGGACCGTCACTGCCTTGACGGACCGTCGCCTGGACCGTCAGCCTTAGGCAGTGGCACTGTCCCTTTGCTGCCTTGGAGTGACGGTCCCAGTGACGGACCGTCACATGTGTGACGGGCCGTCCCTCAGGCCGTCACACTTAGGCAGATTGCTCTTTTTCGCGTATTTCCGTCCGTTTCCGTGTTTGTTTCCATTTCCTACAAATACAACATAAAAACATCAAAAACAACAACGGTTGCTTGAAAACGTACGATTGTTCTTAGTAAAAAGGAGTCAAAATGACGTAAATTAGCGTCACATCATCAGACCGAGCACCTGAGATGACTTTCTACTGTTTAGACCAGGTTATGCCCGGCCACCCTTGGAGGGGTTTTTGAGATATTTTCCTACTACTTTAGTCCTGGACAGAATCTGGGCATGCATATTAGAGACTGGGTCTCTATCTTGAACCCAGACTTGCTTCTGGATGACAGGTTTTGATACTGAGTTTTAGTATGGGGTCAGGGACCTCCATGGACCTTGCCATCCGAGCCTGGGGCTGCGAGCTGCGGGCTGTGTGTGCCGGAGGAAGGGTATACGATTGAGTAGAGGTATACAAGCAGTGTCCTTCCATGGAACCTACCTGCTGGGCCGGATCGGCACCGGAGGAGGTACATACAAAGATACCATTTCACTTGAGATCTTCATGCATCATATCATTCATTGTTTGAGGCTCCGCCCTTTTTTGTTTTTGGTTGATTGTACGCTCCAGTAGTATGGGATGTCGGAGGGTTTGTTTTCACTTGTTTGTGTTCCCCGGTTGTATGGGCGGCCGGGGGACTGTAGGTAGACTCTTGCTATTTACTTAAAAAATTAATCCCTATTATGGTTAAGAATGAAATTTGTTACTGCTAAACTGTTAGTTACTGGATTTGAGATTGATATGATTAGTTGGGCTTGATTCATGTCTCTAAGAATGCCTATCATTACTCTTTCTCTCTTCTTCTTACACTTGAGGTTACCGGTATACCGTCCATTTCGTAAACTTATTATGTATACATTGTTATTGCAAGGACCCCAGGTGCGTTGTTTCTTACTTTCACCTTTGCCTATGGTGTATATATTTTGCTTGTTGGCCTCACATGTGGTTCTGTTGACTTCCCTCTGGGCTAGTTCCTGTGTACTCTATCATTGATTTCTGTGACTACTTGCTTCTGTTCTGTCTGTTACTACGCTTTTATCTTATATGTGCCCAGTCGGCCTATGATACCTACTGGGTACCTTATGCTTCGTATTTGGTTCTCACCCTACCCTCTGCATCTTTGGGTGCAGATCTTAGCATGGACTATCGTCGTTAGGTCGTTGTAAGTCATGCTTAAAGATCTGTTGGGGATTACTTCAGACTGAGGGTGAGCTCTTGGCGATCGGAGCTTAGCTTTAGTTTATCTTTTGCTTTATGTACTCTATTACCATTCAGAGACATATGTATATATTGTTTTGGATTGTTTGCACTCCATGTATGTAGTTTTTGTTCTAAACTATGATACTAGGTCTTGGGGTTTGGTTTAGTTTCCGCATATGTATATATATATTCCTGTTATCTATTCTCTTTATCTCGTTCCCTTACTTTTGCTTATTAAACTACCCTCCCGCTTATTTGTTAGATAGTAGCCCATTACTGACTGTCCTGGGCTACGGGAATTGGTTTGCCTACTGGGGGGTTCTAGGTGTCATCATGACCGAGAAATCGGGTCGTGACAAATTGATATCAGAGCTCTAGGTTCACCGATGTCATCGGTATAAGAGCCAATGTTTAGTAGAGTCCTGCGAATCGGGGCAGAGATATTCGTACTCAATCTTTGGGAGGCTACAGTGACATTTTAGGAAATTTGACTCTTTCATTGCTTTTGTGTCGTGCGTAGAACCCTTGAAGTTTCTAGAAATCTTATTTGTTCTACTTCATTCATCCGTAGATGGTTCGTACGAGATCATCGGCATCACGCGGAGATGAGCCTCCCACTCCAGCTAAGGGTCGAGGACGCCCTCGAGCAGTGGCACCTGTTAGAGCTGCTAGAGTTGAGATAAAGACCGAGCAGCATGTGGATCGGGGGCATCCCAGGTACCACCAGCTCCAGTTACCAGATCCAGTGCCCACTTCTTTGCCAGCTCCAGCCGCAGCTCAGTCTCCAGATATTCGGGGATTACTATTACAACTTTTGGGTATGATTGGAGAGCGGCCTTCTGAGGTAGCGCAGACATCCACTCAGAGGGCAGCCCTAGGTACAAAGAGCTCAGGAGCGCAGCCTGCTACTATGGCTCCCCATGCGGAGGTCATTCCGATTCCATATGTTGCACAACCTTTTGCTCCTCGCCCAGTTATGAAAGAGTCAGAGCAGAAGGCGTTGGGTAGGTTTTTGAGGTTAGCACCTCCGAGGTTTGCTGGTACTTCTGGACAGGATCCACATGACTTTATTACTATATGTGAGGAGATGTTGCATCATTTGGGTTTGTTGGAGACTCACGGGGTTGGTTATACTACCTATCAGTTAGAGGGCCCAGCGAAGTTATGGTGGAGGGCTCATGTTTCTTATAGACCACCATCGTCACCTCCTTTGACCTGGTCTGAGTTTTATGAGGCCTTTATGGCCAAGTTCCTACCTCAGAGTGATCGTGAGCGTCGCAGGGAGCAGTTTACTCACCTTATGTAGGGGTCTACGAGTGTCTCAAAGTATGAGACCCATTTTCATCAGCTAGCACCGTTCGGAGCTATGATCATTCCTACCGAGGCAGATAGGATTCGCAGGTTTGTATGGAGTTTGATGCCAGAGATCAGGCAGCCAACTGAGATACTGATTTCTGGTGGTCGGTCATTTCAGGATATCATAGACTATGCCCGCACCGTGGAGGACTTACATCGATATGATCAGGGGTCCATAGATAAGAGGCCTCGACATCAGGGTGTCTACAGTGTTTCCAGATATGGTGGTAGAGGTCCTGGCCAGTGGAGCCAGAGTTATCAGCCACAGCAGCACCAGGGTCAGTCTAGCCGACCGGTTCAGGCTTCCCTTCAGACTTTCGGTAGTACCCAGTTCGATCAAGGTCAGAGCAGCCATCAGGTCTATAGCGGCCAGTCTTCGAGGGGTACAAGTTCTAGGGCATCTAGTGGTTCATCTCGACTGAGTAGGCCGTCAGGAGCTTGTTTTACTTCTGGTGCGATGGGTTATTTTGCTAGAGATTGCCCTCAGCAGGGTACAGTTTAGTTGGCCAAGCCTTTACGAGCAGTTCAGCTTCCGGCTAGAGGGGGTGGTCGTCAGAGTAGAGGTGGTGCTCCGCGCGGCAGAGCAAGTGGTAGGGATGGCGGTCGGGCAGGTGGAGGTCGTCGTTAGTTTTACGCGGTCCCTAGGAGACCAGAGGCAGAGGCCTCAGATGATGTGATTACAGGTACGATTTTTGTGTTCCATCAGTCTGCTATGGATTTATTTGATCCTGGATCCACTTGTTCATATGTATCTGCCTACTTTGTGCCTTGTTTGGGGTTGGCTAGTGAGCCATTATCTGTTCCTGTTTCTTTTTCGACCCCAGTAAGAGATTCTTTAGTAGTGGATCGGATTGTGAGGTCTTGTATGCTATCTATTGGTGATTCAGAGACTTGGGGTGATTTGATGATTCTTTATATGCTAGATTTTGATGTGATACTGGGCATGGACTGGTTATCCCCTCACCGTGTGGTTTTGGATTGTTATGCCAATACCATTACCATAGTTGTGCCCGGTGTATCCCCGGTTGTGTTGCAGGGTTCTATTAGCCATGCACCATCTGGGATCATCTCTTGTCTTCGAGTTAGGAAGTTGATTTCCCGTGGGTGTTTAGCTTATCTAGCATATGTCCGAGATGTTAGTGCTGACCCTACTTCTCCTGAGTCTTTTCCTGTGGTTAGAGACTTCCTCGATGTGTTTCCTACCGACCTGCCAGGCCTTCCACCTGAGAGAGAT
>QJPP01005782.1:0-24807 GCA_003996215.1 Jaltomata sinuosa
CCGGGGGGGCCATTTTTTATGGAAATAATTTGAAAATGGTTTGATTTAACTTGTGAATATTCCTGGGTAAAAGGAAGTAAAATTATGTTTTAAAACACCAGTTTTACTACTAACGCTAGACTCGGCAGGGCCGGGGTGCTAGTTGAGTTTTCTTGCTACTTGAGATGATTTTTAGCCTCGGTCGAACCGAGCACCTGAGATGACTTTCTACTGTTTAGACCCGGTTATGCCCGGGCACCCTTGGAGGGGTTTTTTTTGAGATATTTTCCTACTACTTTAGTCCTGGACAGGGTCTGGGCATGCATATTCGAGACTGGGTCTCTATCTTGATACCGGACTTGTTTCCAGACGACATGTTTTGATACTAAGTTTTAGTATGGGGTCTGGGACCTCCATGAACCTTGCCATTCGGGCCATGGGCTACGGGCTGCGTGTGCCGGAGGAAGGGTATACGGTGGAGTAGAGGTATACAGGCAGTGTCCTTCCATGGAACCTACCTGCTGGGCCGGATCAGCACCGGAGGAGGTACATACAGAGATACCATTTCACTTGAGACCTTCATGCATCATATCATTCATTGTTTGAGGCTCCACCCTTGTTTGTTGTTTGTTGATTGTACGCTCCGGTAGTATGGGATGCCGGAAGGTTTGTTTTCACTTGTTTGTGTTCCTCGGTTGTATGGGCGGCCGGGGACTGTAGGTAGACTTTTGCTTTTTACTTATAGAATCGTTCCCTGTTACGGTTAAGTATGAAATTGTTACTGCTAGACTGTTATTTTCTGGATTTGAGATTGATATGATTAGTTGAGTTTGATTCATGTCTCTGAGCATGCCTATCGTTTACTCTTTCTCTCTTCTTCTTACACTTGAGGTTACCGGTATACCGTCCATTTCGTAAACTTATTTTGTATACACTGTTATTGCAAGGACCCCAGGTGCGTTATTTCTTACTTTCACCTGTGCCTATGGTGTGTATATTCTGCTTACTGGCCTCACATGTGGTTCTGTTGATTTCCCTCTGGGCTAGTTCCTGTGTACCTTTCATTGATTTCTGTAACTGCTTGCTTCTATTCTTTTTGTTACTACACTTTTATCTTATATGTGCCCAGTCGGCCTATGATACCTACTGGGTACCTTATGCTTCGCATTTGGAGCTCACCCCTACCCCCCTGCATCTTTGGGTGCAGATCCTAGCGTTGGCCATCACCGTTAGATCATTGTGATTCGTTCTTGGAGATCTGTTGGGGACTACTTCAGACTGAGGGTGAGCTCTTGGCGATCGGAGCTTAGCTCTGGGCTACGGGGATTAGTTCACCTACCGGGGGTTGTAGGTGCCATCATGACCGAGAAATCAGGTCGTGACAACTTGGTATCAGAGCTTTAGGTTCACAGGTGTCATCGGTATGGGAGCCAATGTCTAGTAGAGTCCTGCGGATCGGGGCGGAGACGTCCGTACTCAATCTTTGGGAGGCTACAGTGACATTTTAGGAAATTTGACTCTTTCATTGCTTCTGTGTCGTGCGTATAACCCTTGAAGTTTCTGGAAATCTTATTTGTTCTACTTCATTCTTCCGCAGATAGTTCGTACGAGATCATCGGCATCACACGGAGATGAGCCTCCCGCTCCAGCACCTGCTCCAGCACCAGCTCCAGCACCAGCTCCAGCACCAGCTCCAGCACCAACTCCAGCGCCAGCTCCAGCGCCAGCTCCAGCGCCAGCTCCAGTGCCAGCTCCAGTTCCAGCTCCAGTGCCCACTTCTGTGCCAGCTTCAGCCGCAGCTCAGTCTCCAAATATTTGGGGGTTACTATTACAGCTTTTGGGTATGATTGGAGAGCGGCCTTCTGAGGTGTCGTAGATACCCGCTCAGGGGGCAGCCCTGGGTGCACAGAGCTCAGGAGCGCAGCCTGCTACTATGGCTCCCCGTGCAGAGGTCATTCCGGTTCAATCTGTTGCACAACCTCTTGCTCCTCGCCCAGTTATGACAGAGTCCGAGCAGAAGGCGTTGGGTAGGTTTTTGAGGTTAGCACCTCCGAGGTTTGCTGGTACTTCTTGACAGGATCCACATTACTTTATTACTACCTGTGAGGAGATGTTGCATCATTTGGGTTTGTTGGAGACTCACAGGGTTGGTTATACTACCTATCAGTTGGAGGGCCTAGCGAAGTTATGGTGGAGGGCCCAGGTTGCTTGTAGACCACCGTCGTCACCTCCTTTGACCTGGTCTGAGTTTTATGACGCCTTTATGGCCAAGTTCCTACCCAAGAGTGATCGGGAGCATCGCAAGGAGCAGTTTACTCACCTTGTACAGGGGTCTACGACTATCTCGGAGTATGAGACCCATTTTTATCAGCTAGCACCATTCGGAGCTATGATCATTCCTACCGAGGCTGATAGAATTTGCAGATTTGTATGGGGTTTGAGGCCAGAGATTAGGCAGCCAGCTGAGATATTGATTGCCAGTGGTCGGTCATTCAAGGCTATTGTAGACTATGCCCGCACTGTGGAGGACTTACAGTGACATGATCAGGGGCCCAGAGATAAGAGGCCTCGATATCAGGGTGTCTATAGTGGTTCCAGATATGGCGGTAGAGGTCCTGGCCAGTGGAGCCGGAGTTATCAGCCACAACAGTACCAGGGTCAGTCCAGCTGACCGGTTCAAGCTTCCCTTCAGACTTTCGGTAGTACCCAGTTCGAGCAGGGTAAGAGCAGCCATCAGGGCTATGGCAGCCAGTCTTCGAGAGGTACAGTTTCTGGGGCATCAGGTGGTGGTGGTCATATGGGATTTGCTGGTTCATCTCGACTGAGTAGGCCGTCATGGGCTTGTTTTACTTGTGGCGCGATGGGTCATTTTTTTAGAGATTGCCCTCAGCAGGGTACAGTTCAGTTGGCCGAGCCTTTACGAGCAATTCAGCCTCCGGCTAGAGGGGGTGGTCGTCAGGGTAGAGGTGGTGCTCCACGCGGCAGAGCAGGTGGTAGGGATGGCGGTCGGGCAGGTGGAGGTCGTCATCAGTTTTACGTGGTCCCTAGGAGACCAGAGGCAGAGGCCTCAGATGCTGTGATTACAGGTACGATTTATGTGTGCCATCAGTATGCTATGGCTTTATTTGATCCTGGATCCACTTGTTTATATGTATCTGCCTACTTTATGCCTTGTTTGGGTTTGACTAGTGAGCCATTATCTGTTCCTGTTTCTGTTTCGACCCCAGTAGGAGATTCCTTAGTAGTGGATCGGATTGTGAGATCTTGTATGCTATCTATTGGTGATTCAGAGACTTGGGGTGATTTGATGATTCTTGATATGCTAGATTTTGATGTGATACTGGGCATGGACTGGTTATCCCCTCACTGTGTGGTTTTGGATTGTTATGCCAAGACCATTACCATAGTTGTGCCCGGTGTATCCCTGGTTGTGTGGCAGGGTTCTGTTAGCCATGCACCATCTGGGATCATCTCTTGTCTTCGACCTAGGAAGTTGATTTCCCGTGGGTGTTTAGCTTATCTAGCATATGTCCGAGATGTTAGTGCTGACCCTACTTATCCGGAGTCTATTCATGTGGTTAGAGACTTCCTCGATGTGTTTCCTACTGACCTGCCAGGCCTTCCACCTGAGAGAGATATTGATTTTGCTATTGAGTTAGAGCCGGGCACTAGGCCCATTTTTATTTCTCCTTACCGTATGGCTCCTGCTGAGTTGAGGGAGCTTAAGGAGAAGCTCCAGGATCTGTTAGCTAAGGGGTTTATTAGACCTAGTGTGTCACCGTGGGGTGCTCCTGTTCTCTTCGTGAAGAAGAAGGATGGGTCGAGGCGCATGTGTATTGATTATCGGCAGCTGAATAGGGTGACAGTGAAGAATAAGTATCCGATGCCGAGGATTGATGATTTGTTTGACCAGCTTCAGGGTTCATTCATGTTTTCGAAGATTGACTTGAGGTCTGGCTACCATCAGTTGAGGATTAGGGTGGAGGACATCCCTAAGACAGCATTCAGGACACGTTATGGCCATTATGAGTTCCTGGTGATGTCTTTTGGGTTGACTAATGCCCCCGCAGCCTTTATGAACTTGATGCACAGGGTTCTTGGGCCGTATTTGGACTCATTTGTGATAGTTTTTATAGACGACATCTTGGTATACTCGCGTAGTAGAGATGAGCATGAGCAGCACTTGAGGGTTATACTCCAGACTTTGAGAGATCATCGACTTTATGCCAAGTTCTCAAAGTGCAAGTTTTGGCTTGAGTCAGTTGCATTCCTAGGGCACGTGGTGTCTAAGGATGGGATTAGGGTTGATCCGGGAAAGATTTCAGCGGTTTGTGAGTGGCCTAGACCTACTACTGTTACTGAGGTTCGCATCTTTATTGGGTTAGCAGGTTACTACAGACGGTTCGTTGAGGGATTTTCTTCCATAGCAGCACCCTTGACTATGCTGACTAGGAAGGATATCCCATTTCAGTGGTCGGATCAGTGTGAGGATAGCTTCCAGAGGCTTAAGGCCTTATTGACTTCAGCTCCAGTTTTGACTTTGCCGGTTGAGGGTCAGAGCTTCTCCGTATATTGTGATGCTTCTGGGGTTGGTCTTGGTTTTGTGTTGATGCAGCAGGGTCGAGTAATAGCATATGCGTCGAGGCAGCTGAAGGTTCACGAGCGCAACTACCCCAGTCATGACTTAGAGTTGGTGGTGGTAGTTTTCGCGCTCAAGATCTGGAGGCATTACCTATATGGAGTTCACTGTGAGATCTTCACCGATCACCGTAGTCTTCAGTATATCACGAGTCAGCGGGAGTTGAACTTGAGACAGAGGAGATGGGTCGAGTTACTGAAGGACTATGACTTCACTATTCTGTATCATCCGGGCAAGGCAAATGTGGTAGCGGATGACTTGAGCCGGAAGGTAGTGAGTATGGGTAGCCTAGCTTCTCTTTCAGTTTCAGAGTGACCATTGGCCTTGGACATCCAGTCCTTGGCTAACCGTCTAGTTAGGCTTGACTTGTCAGATCCTAGCAGAGTTCTCGCCAGTGTTGAGGTTCGTTCTACTTTGATTGATCAGATTCAGAGCCGTCAGTTTGAGGATCAGCAGTTGTGTGGCCTTCATGACCGGGTTGTTCAGGGTGAGACCAGTCGGGCTACTCTAGATTCAGATGGGTTTCTGAGGTTTGATAGTCGCCTTTGTGTTCCGAGGATTAGGGATTTGATCCAGTTAATACTTCATGAGGCACATTGTACTAGATACTCCATTCACCCTGGCACAACAAAGATGTATAGAGACTTGAGGCAGCTTTACTGGTGGAGAGGTATGAAGCGGGATATAGCGGATTTCCTATCTCGGTGCTTGAACTGTCAGCAGGTTAAGTTCGAGCACATGAGACCTGGTGGTTTGATGCAGCGACTTCCTATTCCTGAGTGGAAGTGGGAATGGATTACTATGGACTTTGTTGTTGGTTTGCCTCGTACTTCTCATGGGTTTGATTCCATATGGGTGATTGTTGATAGGCTGACTAAGTCAGCGCATTTCTTGCCGGTTCAGACTTCGTATGGCGCAGAGAGGTTAGCTCAGATCTACCTTCGTGAGATTGTTCGGTTGCACGGGGTCCCAGCTTCTATCATTTCAGACTGCGGCACTCAGTTCACATCTCAGTTCTGGAGGGCTATTCAGCGAGATTTGGGTACAGAGGTTCATCTTAGTAATGCTTTCCACCCTCAGACAGATGGCCAGTCCGAGAGGACCATTCAGATTCTGGAGGACATGCTTCGGGCCTGTGTTCTTGACTTTGGAGGTTCATGGGATCAGTTTGTTCCTTTGGCAGAGTTTGCTTATAATAACAGCTTCCATTCGAGTATCGGCATGGCACCTTCTGAGGCTTTGTATGGCAGGCGTTGCAGATCACCGATAGGTTGGTTTGATGGTTTTAGTGCTAGGCCACAGAGCACAGATTTACTTTGGGATTCCTTAGACCGAGTACGAGTGATTCAGGACAGACTTCGGGCAGCCCAGAGCAGGCAGAAGAGTTATGCTGATCTTCGACTTCGTGCCTTGGAGTTTAGTGTCGGTGACTTGGTGTTTCTCCGTGTATCGCCCATGAAGGGCGTGATGAGATTTGGTAGGCGGGGCAAGCTTATCGCCCACAGGTACATTGGGCCGTTTGTAGATGTCTTCAGAGGGTTGGTAGCATTGCTAGTCAGCTAGCCTTGCCTCCGATGTTTTCAGCTCTACATCCTGTATTTTATGTTTCGATGTTGCGTCGGTATGTCCCAGATGATTCTCATGTGTTGCAGTGGGATTCAGTTCAGTTGGGTGAGGGTTTAGCCTTTGTTGAGGAGCCGACAGCTATTTTGGCCAGAGATGTCAGGAGATTGAGGTCTCGAGAGATCCCGTTGTTAAGGTTCAGTGGAGGCACCGTCCAGTCGAGGAGGCTACCTGGGAGACTGAGAGAGATATGCGGGATCAGTATCCGCAGCTATTTCAGCCTTCAGGTACCCTCTTGACCTTGACTTTCGAGGACGAAAGTCCTTTTTAGTAGTGGATGATGTAATGACCCTTCCGGTTATTTCCACGTATACATTTTTCTTGAACCGTTAGAGCTTATTTGTAGTGGCCCCAAGTCATTTAAAGGCTTGTCGGGACCGGTATTTCGGCGCCGGGTCCATTTGTTTGATCGTAAGTTCTTTAATAAATTTTCTGAACTTTGGGTCAAATGTCTCAGGGCTTTTCTCTCAATATATAAAGAGTTAGAAGTCCCCCGAAATACCAAATCAAAGGTCTACGAGTCTAGTTTCCAACGCACAAAACCTCACGTCCAAATGATCTCGGAGTAAAAAGTTATGATTATTTTACCGCGGACTGTCTGGCAGAAAACGGTTGCGAACCGGGTCGGGTCGAACTCTATTTAAGCCTCAACTTCACGTTTTAAAATGCCATTTCAGTTCTGAAACAGTGAGAAAACATAAGGGAGGGTTCCAAGAGAGTTCTTGAGTATCAAAATCGTGCGTACTTGAAAATATTTAATTTAAAAGTCGAATGTGGTAGAAAATTATATTATTATTACCTTTTAAAAATATTTTAAAGGTTTATGAAAAATATTTTTGTTACGATATAATTGTATATGTATTTATTTTATAAGGTTTTTATACATTGTAATATTTTAACGGAGATAGTAAATTTAGTTATGTTGAAATTTATTATTATAATATAGTAGGTTTTATTCGAAATAATTTTCTAATGATTATGGTATATTCAAAAAATTATATTTATTTTACCATGAATTTATGCAATACCCGAATATATACATCATGGGATTAAAGATAGATATGGTGTGTCACCTCTACTTCCACGTGGAAGTAGAGGGAGTGAACAACAAGTGAGTAAGCATATAGTGCTGCCACTTATTAGCATGAAAATTAATTGCTAGATATGGTCCCATTCATTTTAATTGTGAATGTATTTTCTAAAACTTAAGTTAGTGGAAGGAATGGGCAGCATTTAAGTTCCTCAAAATTCACCCACACGTTAGTGGGTATTAAAATTCATTCAATTTGATTTCATTTCGGAGCGGTTCGGACTCAGAGATCATCATTCTAGCAGCTTGTCATCGGACGACAGGTAGGTTACGGTTTATTTTCCCTAGACTCCGCATATATAGGATAAAATTGTATTAATGGGCATCCTTGGGTTGGTTTATTAGGTTGGTACCACAGACCTCGACCGCTTTATTCATGTCCGCCTACTTTTGTTCCTCCGTTGCTTGTAGTATTTGCCGATATATTTTATTTACCCTTGTGGTCCTGTGAGGCCTTGTTGACTCTGCAACATAGAAGGTGGGATTTTGGGAATGTCCGCGAGTCCCGGGCATAGAAATATCCTTCTAGGCTGGTTATGCTTGCTGAGTAGCTGTGGGCCTGTGCAGGGTCGATAGGTTGATTGTGAGCTGCTGGGCAGCTATTGTGTTTGATCATACCATTTTCATGCATATAAAGAGGTTTTATACAGGTTTTACTACGGTTTGGGCCAGGGTGTCTACAGTGGTTCCAGATATTGTGGTAGAGGTTCTGGCCAGTGGAGCCGGAGTTATCAGCCACAGCAGCACCAGGGTCAGTCCAGCCGACCGGTTCAGGCTTCCCTTCAGACTTTCGGTAGTACCCAGTTCGAGCAGGGTCAGAGCAGCCATCAGGGCTATAGCGGCCAGTCTTCGAGGGGTACAATTTCTGGGGCATCAGGCCGTGGTGGTCATACAGGGTTTGCTGGTTCATCTCGACTGAGTAGGCCGACAGGGGCTTGTTTTACTTGTGGTGATTGGTCATTTTTCTAGAGATTGCCCTCAGCAGGGTACAGTTCAGTTGGCCGAGCCTTTACGGGTAGTTCAGCCCTCGGCTAGAGGGGGTGGTCGTCAGAATAGAGGTGTGCGCCACGAGGCAGAGCAGGTGGTAGGGATGGCGGTCGGGCAGGTGGAGGTCGTCGTCAGTTTTACGCGGTCCCTAGGAGACCAGAGGCAGAGGCCTCCGCTGATGTGATTACAGGTACGATTTCTGTGTGCCATCAGTCTGCTATGGCTTTATTTGATCCTGGATCCACTTGTTCATACGTATCTGCCTACTTTGTGCCTTGTTTGGGGTTGGCTAGGGAGCCATTATCTGTTCCTATTTCTGTTTCGACCCTAGTAGGAGATTCTTTAGTAGTGGATCGGATTGTGAGATCTTGTATGATATCTATTGGTGATTCAGAGACTTGGGGTGATTTGATTATCCTTGATATGCTAGATTTTGATGTGATACTGGGCATGGACTGGTTATCCCCTCACCGTGTGGTTTTGGATTATTATGCCAAGACCATTACCATAGCTGTGCCCGGTGTATCCCCGGTTGTGTGGCAGGGTTCTGTTAGCCATGCACCATCTGGGATCATCTCTTGTCTTCGAGCTTGGAAGTTGATTTTCCGTGGGTGTTTAGCTTATCTAGCATATGTCCGAGATGTTAGAGCTGACCCTACTTCTCCTGAGTCTGTTCTTATGGTTAGAGACTTCCTCGATGTGTTTCCTACCGACCTGCCAGGCCTTCCACCTGAGAGAGATATTGATTTCGCTATTGAGCTAGAGCCGGGCACCAGGCCCATTTCTATTTCTCCTTACCGTATGGCTCCTGCTGAGTTGAGGGAGCTTAAGGAGCAGCTCCAAGATCTGTTAGCTAAGGGGTTTATTAGACCGAGTATGTCACCTTGGGGTGCTCCTGTTCTCTTCGTGAAAAAGAAGGATGGGTCGATGCGCATGTGTATTGATTATCGGCAGCTGAATAGGGTGACAGTGAAGAATAGGTATCCGATGCCGAGGATTGATGACTTGTTTGACCAGCTTCAGGGTTCAGTCGTGTTTTCGAAGATTGATTTGAGGTTCGACTACCATCAGTTGAGGATTAGGGTGGAGGACATCCCTAAGATAGCATTCAGGACACGTTATGGCCATTATAAGTTCCTGGTGATGTCTTTTGGGTTGACTAATGCCCCCGCAGCCTTTATGAACTTGATGCACAGGGTTCTTGGCCCGTATTTAGACTCATTTGTGATAGTTTTTATAGATGACATCTTGGTATACTCGCATAGTAGAGATGAGCATGAGCAACACTTGAGGGTTATACTCCAGACTTTGAGAGATCATCGGCTTTATGCCAAGTTCTCAAAGTGCGAGTTTTGGCTTGAGTCAGTTGCATTCCTAGGGCACGTGGTGTCTAAGGATGGGATTAGGGTTGATCCGGGAAAGATTTCAGCGGTTTGTGAGTGGCCTATAGGGGTGTGCATTGGTCGGTTTGGTTTGGTTTTGTATATTATCGGTTTGGTTTATCGATTATCGGTTTGTAAACATGCAAAATCGATAACCAAACCAATAAGATATTCGTTATCGGTTTTTGGTTAATCGGTTTTTAACGGTTCGGTTATCGGTTTAACCGATAAGAAAATGCTCCTATAATATTTTTGATTTCTCTTATTTTATTCTTCATATATAGACTACTTTCATGCATAAACATCTATACAAATTACAAGCATAAGCAAATTTAAATACGTTATTACTAAAATAAACTTATTTTCTTTCTTATTAAGTAGAAAACATGAATACAGTAGCAACGGTAGCAATTTCTCAAAAAGAAAAGAAACACTGATAGGTAGAATGCTATCAAACCAATGACTTTAGAAAGAAAACAATAACACTAAGACAACAACTATAAAATGCAAAAAATAATAGGGTATATATTTAAAATCTAAAGCCACTATTATACAATTACGAATAAAAATATAATCTAAATATAATCTTATTGGGTTATCGGTTTAACCATTAACTAAAACCTTAAAACCGATAACGAACCGATAGCCCAATAATTTTTTTTACAAAACCGTTTAAAAACCGTTAACCCAATAACCCAATACCAATAAACCAATAATATTTTTATCGGTTCGGTTTATCGGTTAAACCGATTTTTGCACACCCCTAGTGGCCTAGACCTACTACTGTTACTGAGGTTCGCAGTTTTATTGGGTTAGCAGGTTACTACAGATGCTTCGTGCAGGGATTTTCTTCCATAGCAGCACCCTTGACTATGCTGACCAGGAAGGATGTCCCATTTCAGTGGTTGGATCAGTGTGAGGATAGCTTTCAGAGGCTTAAGGCTTTATTGACTTCAGCTCTAGTTTTGACTTTGCCGATTGAGGGTCAGAGCTTCTCTGTGTATTGTGATGCTTCTGGGGTTGGTCTTGGTTGTGTGTTGAACTAACAAACTAACAATTTAAACTAACAAACTTAACATAAAAAAGCTTAACTTAAAAAAATTAAGGTTCAAGAACCTAATTCCAAATTCAAGTCCAAGTCCTAATCCTAATTCAAGTTTCAAATTCAAGTTCCAAATTAAAGTTTCAAATTCAAGTTCCAAATTCAAGTTCCAAATTCAAGTCCTAATCCTAATTCAAGTTCAAAATTCAAATACCTAATTCAAGTTCAAAAAAGAACCTAAAGTTGAAAACTAGTTATTAACTCAAAACTAACAATTTAAACTAATAAACTTAACTTAAAAAAGATTATATTAAAAAAACTAAGGTTCAAGAACCTAATTCCAAATTCAAGTTCAAGTCTTAATCCTAATTCAAGTTCCAAAATCAAATTCCAAATTAAAGTTCCAAATTCAAGTTCCAAATCCTAATTCCAAATTCAAGTACCTAATTCAAGTTAAAAAAAAAACCCTAAAGTTGAAAATAATTCTTAACTCAAAACTAATAATTTAAACTAACAAACTTAACTTTAAAAAGCTAAACTTAAAAAAACTAAGGTTCAAGAAACTAATTCAAAATTCAAGTTCAACTCCTAATCCTAATTGAAGTTCCAAATTCAAGTTCCAAATTATAATTCCAAATTCAAGATCAAAATTCAAGTTCAAAAAAGAACCTAAAGTTGAAAACTAATTCTTAACTCAAAACTAACAATTTAAACAAGCAAACTTAACTTAAAAAGCTTAACTTAAAAAAACTAAGGTTCAAGAACCTAATTCCAAATTCAAGTTCAAGTCCTAATCCTAATTCAAGTTCCAAATTCAAGTTTCAAATTAAAGTTCCAAATTCAATTTCCAAATTAAAGTACCTAATTCAAGTTCAAAAAAGAACCAAAAGTTGAAAACTAATAATTAACTCAAAACTAACAATTTAAACTAATAAACTTAACTTAAAAAAGCTTAACTTAAAAAAACTAAGGTTCAAAAACCTAATTCCAAATTCAAGTTCAAGTTTAAGTTCAAGTCCTAATCCTAATTCAAGTTTGAAATTCAAGTTCCAAATTCAAGTTCAAAATTCAAGTATCTAATTCAAGTTCAAAAAAGAATCTAAAGTTGAAAACTAATTATTAACTCAAAACTAACAATTTAAACTAATAAACTTAACTTAAAAAAGCATAACTTAAAAAAACTAAGGTTGAAGAACCTAATTCCAAATTCAAGTTCAAGTTCAAGTCCTAATCCTAATTCAAGTTTGAAATTCAAGTTCCAAATCCTAATTCCAAATTCAAGTTCAAAATTCAAGTACCTAATTCAAGTTCAAAAAAGAACCTAAAGTTGAAAACTAATTATTAACTCAAAACTAACAATTTAAACTAATAAACTTAAGTTAAAAAAGCTTAACTTAAAAAAACTAAGGTTCAAGAACCTAACTCCAAATTCAAGTTCAAGTTCAAGTCTTAATCCTAATTCAACTTTGAAATTCAAGTTCCAAATTAAAGTTCAAAATTCAAGTACCTAATTCAAGTTCAAAAAAGAACCTAAAGTTGAAAACTAATTTTTAAATTAAAACTAACAATTTAAACTAACAAACTTAACTTAAAAAAACTTAACTTAAAAAAACTAAGGTTCAAGAACCTAATTCCAAATTCAAGTTCAAGTCCTAATCCTAATTCAAGTTCCAAATTAAAGTTCCAAAATCAAGTCCTAATCCTAATTCAAGTTCCAAATTCAAGTTCAAAATTCAAGTACCTAATTCAAGTTCAAAAAAGAACCTAAAGTTGAAAACTAATTCTTAATTCAAAACTAACAATTTAAACTAACAAACATAACTTTAAAAAGCTTAACTTAAAAAAACTAAGGTTCAAGAACCTAATTCAAAATTCCAGTTCAAATCCTAATCCTAATTCAAGTTCCAAATTTAAGTTCCAAATTAAAGTTCCAAATTTAAGTCCTAATCCTAATTCAAGTTCAAAATTCAAGTTCAAAAAAGAATCTAAAGTTGAAAAGTAATTATTAATTCAAAACTAACAAACTTAACTTAAAAAAACTTAACTTAAAAAAACTAAGGTTCAAGAACCTAATTCTAAATTCAAGTTCAAGTCCTAATCCTAATTCAAGTTCCAAATTCAAGTTCCAAATTCAAGTTCCAAATCCTAATTCCAAATTCAAGATGAAAATTCAAGTTCAAAAAAGAACCTAAAGTTGAAAATTAATTTTTAACTCAAAACTAACAATTTAAGATAACAAACTTAACATAAAAAAAGCTTAACTTAGAAAAACTAAGGTTCAAGAACCTAATTCCAAATTCAAGTTCAAGTCCTAATCCTAATTCAAGTTTCAAATTCAAGTTCCAAATTCAAGTCCTAATCCTAATTGAAGTTCCAAATTCAAGTTCAAAATTCAAGTACCTAATTCAAGTTCAAAAAAGAAGTTAAAGTTGAAAACTAATTCTTAACTCAAAACTAACAATTTAAACTAACAAACTTAACTTAAAAAAGCTTAACTTAAAAAAACTAAGGTTCAAGAACCTAATTCAAATTCAAGTTCAAGTCCTAATCCTAATTCAAGTTCTAAAATCAAGTTCCAAATTCAAGTTCCAAATCCTAATTCCAAATTCAAGTTCAAAAAAATCCTAAAGTTGAAAACAATCTTAACTCAAAACTAATAATTTAAACTAACAAACTTAACTTAAAAAAAACTAAACTTAAAATAACTAAGGTTCAAGAACCTAATTCCAAATTCAAGTTCAAGTCCTAATCCTAATTCAAGTTCCAAATTCAAGTTCCAAATTATAATTCCAAATTCAAGATCAAAATTCAAGTACCTAATTCAAGTTCAAAAAAGAACCTAAAGTTGAAAACTAATTATTAACTCAAAACTAACAATTTAAATGTCACGACCCGATTTCTCGGTCATGATGGCACCTACAACCCCCGGTAGGTGAACCAATCCCCGTAGCCCAGAACAGTTAGTAATGGGCTACTATCTAACAAATAAGAGAACAAGATGAATAGAACAGATAAAAGGACTATAAATATATACATATGCGGAAACTAAACCAAACCCCAAGACCTGGTATCATAGTACAGAGCCCAACTACATACATGGAGTGCAAATAAACCAAAAGAATATATACAGATGTCTCTGAATGGTAATAGAGTACATGAAGCAAAAGATAAACTAAAGCTAAGCCCCGATCGCCAAGAGCTCACCCTCAGACTGAAGTAGTCTCCAACAGATCTCCGAGCACGAATCACAACGATCTATCGGCGATGGCCCACGCTAGGATCTGCACCCAAAGATGCAGGGGGTAGGGGTGAGCACCAAATGCGAAGCATAAGGTACCCAGTAGGTATCATAGGCCGACTGGGCACATATAAGATAAAAGCACAGTAATAGACAGAATAGAAGCAAGTAGTCACAGAAATCAACGAAAGGTACACAGGAACTAGCCAGAGGGAAATCAACAGAACCACATATGAGGCTAGTAAGCAGAATATACACACCATAGGCACAGGTGAAAGTAAGAAATAACGCACCTGGGGTCCTTGCAACAACAGTGTATACAAAATAAGTTTACGAAATGGACGGTATACCGGTAACCTCAAGTGTAAGAAGAAGAGAGAAAGAGTAATGATAGGCATGCTCAGAGACATGAATCAACTCAACTAATCATACCAATCTCATACTTATCCATAATAGAGAATGATTCTTTAAGTAAAAAGCAAAAGTCTACCCACAGTCCCCCGACCGCCCATACAACCGAGGAACACAAACAAGTGAAAACAAACCCTCTGGCATCCCATACTACCGGAGCGTACAATCAGCAAACAGCAAACAAGGGTGGAGCCTCAAACAATGAATGATATGATGCATGAAGATCTCAAGTGCCATGGTATCTCTGTATGTACCTCCTCCGGCGCCGATCCGGCCCAGCAAGTAGGTTCCATGGAAGGACTCTGCCCGTATACCTCTACTCCACCGTATACCCCTCCTCCGGCACACGCAGCCCGTAGCCCCTGGCCCGGATAGCAAGGTCCATGGAGGTCCCAGACCCTATACTAAAACTCAGTATCAGAACATGTATCAAGATAGAGACCCAGTCTCGATATCAAGATAGAGACCCAGTCTCGAAAATGCATGCCCAGACCCTGTCCAGGACTAAAAATAGTAGGAAAATATCTCAAAAACCCCTCCAAGGGTGCCCGGGCGTAGCCGGGTCTAAACAGTAAAAAGTCATCTCAGGTGCTCGGTCCGACCGAGGCTAAAAATCATCTCAAGTAACAAGAAAACTCAACTAGCACACCGGCCCTGCCGAGTCTAGCGATAATCATAAAACTGATGATTTTAAACATAATTTTACTCTCTTGCCCAAAAATCTCCACAAGTGAAATCAACCATTTCCAAATTATTTCCATCAAAAACGGGCCCCCCGGGCCATGCAAGGTTTAGAA
Source organism: Jaltomata sinuosa (assembly GCA_003996215.1). Taxonomy (NCBI): domain Eukaryota; kingdom Viridiplantae; phylum Streptophyta; class Magnoliopsida; order Solanales; family Solanaceae; genus Jaltomata; species Jaltomata sinuosa. The sequence continues at coordinate 15,189 of QJPP01005782.1, forward strand.
AACAGTGCCAGTAGGCCCGAAGCCAAAACCACAGTAAAACACGGATAAAACCTCTTTATATGCATGGAAATGATATGATCACACACAATAGCTGCCCCGCAGCTCACAATCAACCTATCGACCCTGCACATGCCCACAGCTACTCAGCAAGCATAACCAGCCTAGAAGGATAATTCTATGCCCGGGACTCGCGGACATTCCCAAAATCCCACCTTCTATGTTCCAGAGTCAACAAGGCCTCACAGGACCACAAGGGTAAATAAAATATACTGGCAAATACTACAAACAACGGAGGAACAAAAGTAGGTGGTCATGAGTAAAGCGGTCGAGGTCTGTGGTACCAACCTAATAAACCAACCCAGGGATGCCCATTAATACAATTTTATTTTATATATACGGAGTCTAGGGAAAATAAACCGTAACCTACCTGTCGTCCGATGACAAGCTGCTGAAACAACGATGTCCAAGCTCGAACCACTCCAAGAAAATCCAAAACTAGATCAGAATCGGATTTGGGCTTGAATAACTTGATGTAGATAATTGATTTTCTTTTTGGTGATCCAATAAATTATCAAGATCTTGCTTATTGGAATCAACTTTTAACGTGACAAGTGAATGATGTACTGTGGTAATTTTTGCACCACAATTATATTTCAAGAAAGTGTTATCAATCGTTGGCAGCAATTAGCAGCAATTGCTCAATGCTTAAAGTGAGTTGGCAGCATTTAGCAAGCAATTGCTCAATGTTTAAAGTGAGTTGGCAGCATGTGTGGTTGAAGTAAATCAAGGTGAATGGGACATTTGGCATGGCAGGCCACGTATGGACTATGGTGTCCACTCCCTCCACTTCCACGTGGAGGTAGAGGTGGCACCAAGATAATTTTTATCCCGTTAAATAAATATTCGGGTATTGCGTAAATTCGTGGTATAACAAATACAACTTTTCAAATATATCATAATTGATAGAAAATCATTTCCAATAAAATCTACTATATTATAATAATAAATTTTAACATAACTAAATTTACTATCTCCGTTAAAATATTACAATGTATAAAAACTTTATAAACTAAATACATAAACCATTATAACGTTTCAAAAATATTTCTCATAAACCTTTAAAATATTTCGAAAAGGCAATACTAATATAGTCTTTACCAAATTCAACTTTTAAATAACGTATTTTCAAATACGCACGATTTCGATACTCAAGAATTCTCTCGGGATCCTCCCTTATGTTTTATCACTGTTTCGGAACTGAAATGGCATTTTAAAACGTGAAGTCGAGGCTTAAATCGAGTTTAACCCGACCCGGTTCGCGACCCGGTTCGCAACCCATTTTCTGCCAGACAGTCCGCGGTAAAACAGTCATAACTCTTTACTCCAAGATCAGTTGGACGTGAGGTTTTGTGCGTTGAAAACTAGACTCGTAGACCTTTGATTTGGTATTTCGGGGGACTTCTAACTCTTTATATATTGAGAGAAAATCCCTGAGACATTTGACCCAAAGTTCAGAAAATTTGTTAAAGGTCTTACGATATCTTTTGTCGATTTGCTTGACTTCAAAACTTAAACGTGGAAATGACCGGAAGGGTCATTACATCATCCACTACTAAAAAGGGCTTTCATCCTCGAAAGTCAAAGTCAAGGGGGTACCTGAAGGCTAAAATAGTTGCGGATACAGATCCCACATATCTCTCTCGGTCTCCCAGGTAGCCTCCTCGACTGGACGGTGCCTCCACTAAACCTTAACAACCGGGATCTCTCGAGACCTCAATCTCCTGACATCTCTAGCCAAAATAGCTGCCGGCTCCTCAACAAAGGCTAAACCCTCATCCAACTGAACTGAATCCCACTGCAACAGATGAGACTCATCTGGGATATACCGACGCAACATCGAGACATGAAACACAGGATGTATAGCTGAAAACATCGGAGGTAAGGCTAACTGATAGGCAACGCTACCAACCCTCTGCAGAATCTCAAATGGCCCAATGTACCTGGGGCTAAGCTTGCCCCACCTACCAAATCTCATCACGCCCTTCATGGGAGATACACGGAGAAACACCAAGTCACTGACACTAAACTCCAAGGCACGAAGCCTACGATCAGCATAACTCTTCTGCCTGCTCTGAGCTGCCCGAAGTCTGTCCTGAATCACTCGGACTCGGTCTAAGGAATCTCGAAGCAAATCTGTGCTCTGTGGACCAGAACTAAAACCATCAAACCAACCTACCGGTGATCTGCAACGCCTGCCATACAAAGCCTCAAAAGGTGCCATGCCGATACTCGAATGGAAGCTGTTATTATAAGCAAACTCTGCCAAGGGAACAAACCGATCCCAAGAACCTCCAAAGTCAAGAACACAGGCCCGAAGCATGTCCTCCAGGACCTGAATGGTCCTCTCGAACTGGCCATCTGTCTGAGGGTGGAAAGCGGTGCTAAGATGAACCTCTGTACCCAAATCTCGCTGAATAGCCCTCCAAAACTGAGATGTGAACTGAGTGCCACGGTCTGAAATGATAGAAGCTGGGACCCCGTGCAACCGAACAATCTCACGAAGGTAGATCTGAGCTAACCTCTCTGCGCCATACGAAGTCTGAACCGGCAAGAAATGTGTTGACTTGGTCAGCCTATCAACAATCACCCATATGGAATCAAACCCACGAGAAGTACGGGGCAACCAAACCACGAAGTCCATAGTAATCCCTTCCCACTTCCACTCAGGAATGGGAAGTCGCTGCATCAAACCACCAGGTCTCATGTGCTCGAACTTAACCTGCTGACAGTTCAAGCACCGAGATACAAACTGCCGCTATATCCCGCTTCATACCACTCCACCAGTAAAGCTGCCTCAAGTCTCTATACATCTTTGTTGTCCAGGGTGAATGGAATATCTAGTACAATGTGCCTCACGAAGTATCAACTGAATCAAATCACTAACCCTCGGAACACAAAGGCGACTATCATACCTCAGAACCCCATCTGAATCTAGAGTAGCCCGACTGGTCTCACCCTGAACAACCCGATCACGAAGGTCACACAACTGCTGATCCTCAAACTGACAGCTCTGAATCTGGTCAATCAAAGTAGAACGAACCTCAACACTGGCGAGAACTCTGCTAGGATCCGACAAGTCGAGCCTAACCAGACGGTTAGCCAAGGACTGAATGTCCAAGGCCAACGGTCGCTCTGAAACTGAAAGAGAAGCTAGGCTACCCATACTCACTGTCTTCCGACTCAAGGCATCCGCTACCACGTTTGCCTTGCCCGGATGATACAGAATAGTGAAGTCATAGTCCTTCAGTAACTCGATCCATCTCCTCTGTCTCGAGTTCAACTCCCGCTGACTCGTGATATACTGAAGACTACGGTGATCGGTGAAGATATCACAGTGAACTCCATATAAGTAATGCCTCCAGATCTTGAGCGCGAAAACTACTGCCGCCAACTCTAAGTCATGAGTGGGGTAGTTGCGCTCGTGAACCTTCAGCTGCCTAGACGCATATGCTATTACTCGACCCTGCTGCATCAACACACAACCAAGACCAACCCCAGAAGCATCACAATACACGGAGAAGCTCTGACCCTCAACCGGCAAAGTCAAAACTGGAGCTGAAGTCAATAAGGCCTTAAGCCTCTGGAAGCTATCTTCACACTGATCCGACCACTGAAATGGGACATCCTTCCTAGTCAGCATAGTCAAGGGTGCTGCTATGGAAGAAAATCCCTCAACGAACCGTCTGTAGTAACCTGCTAACCCAATAAAGCTGCGAACCTCAGTAACAGTCGTAGGTCTAGGCCACTCACAAACCGCTGAAATCTTTCCCGGATCAACCCTAATCCCATCCTTAGACACCACGTGCCCTAGGAATGCAACTGACTCAAGCCAAAACTCGCACTTTGAAAACTTGGCATAAAGCCGATGATCTCTCAAAGTCTGGAGTATAACCCTCAAGTGCTTCTCAAGCTCATCTCTACTAAGTGAGTATATCAAGATGTCGTCTATAAAAACTATCACAAATGAGTCCAAATACGAGCCAAGAACCCTGTGCATCAAATTCATAAAGGCTGCGGGGGCATTAGTCAACCCAAAAGACATCACCAGAAACTCATAATGGCCATAACGTGTCCTGAATGTTGTCTTAGGGATGTCCTCCGCCCTAATCCTCAACTGATGGTAGCCAGACCTCAGATCAATCTTCGAAAACACGACTGAACCCTGAAGCTGGTCAAACAAATCATCAATCCTCGGCAATGGATACCTATTCTTTACTGTCACCCTATTCAGCTGCCGATAATCAATACACATGCGCATCGACCCATCCTTCTTCTTCACGAAGAGAACAGGAGCACCCCAAGGTGACACACTAGGTCTAATAAACCCCTTAGCTAACAGATCCTGGAGCTGCTCCTTAAGCTCCCTCAACTCAGCAGGAGCCATACGGTAAGGAGAAACAGAAATGGGCCTAGTGCCCGGCTCCAACTCAATAGCAAAATCAATATCTCTCTCAGGTGGAAGGCCTGGCAGGTCAGTAGGAAACACATCGAGGAAGTCTCTAACCACAGGAACAGACTCAGGAGAAGTAGGGTCAGCACTAACATCTCGGACATATGCTAGATAAGCTAAACACCCACGGGAAATCAACTTCCTAGCTCGAAGACAAGAGATGATCCCAGATGGTGCATGGCTAAAAGAACCCTGCCACACAACCGGGGACACACCGGGCACGGCTATGGTAATGGTCTTGGCATAACAATCCAAAACCACACGGTGAGGGGATAACCAGTCCATGCCCAGTATCACATCAAAATCTAGCATATCAAGAATCATCAAGTCTCCCCAAGTCTCTGAATCACCAATAGATAACATACAGGATCTCACAATCCGATCCACTACTAAAGAATCTCCTACTGGGGTCGAAACAGAACAGGAACAGATAATGGCTCACTAGCCAACCCCAAACAAGGCACAAAGTAGGCAGATACATATGAACAAGTGGATCCAGGATCAAATAAAGCCATAGCAGACTGATGGCACACAGAAATCGTACCTGTAATCACAACATCTGAGGCCTCTGCCTCTGGTCTCCTAGGGACCACGTAAAACTGACGACGACCTCCACCTGCCCGACCGCCACCCCTACCACCTGCTCTGCCGCACAGAGCACTACCTCTACTCTGACGACCACCCTCTCTAGCTGGGGGCTGAACTACTCGTAAAGGCTCGGCCAACTGAATTGTACCCTGCTGAGGGCAATCTCTAGCAAAGTGACCTATCACACCACAAGTAAAACAAGCCCCTGATGGCCTACTCAGTCGAGATGAACCCGCAAATCCCGAATGACCACCACGACCTGATGCCCCAGAAACTGTACCCCTCGAAGACTGGCCGCTATAGCTCTGATGGCTGCTCTGACCCTGCTCGAACTGGGTACTACCGAAAGTCTAAAGGGAAGCCTGAACCGGTCGGCTGGACTGACCCTGGTACTGCTGTGGCTGATAACTCCGGCTCCACTGGTCAGGACCTCTACCGCCATATCTGGAACCACTATAGACACCTTGATGTCGAGGCCTCTTATCTCTGGACCCCTGATCATGTCGCTGTATGTCCTCCACAGTGCGGGCATAGTCTACAATGGCCTGGAATGACCGACCACTGGCAATCAATATCTCAGCTGGCTGCCTGATCTCTAGCCTCAAACCCCATACAAATCTGCGAATCCTATCTGCCTCGGTAGGAATGATCATAGCTCCGAACGGTGCTAGCTGATGAAAACGGGTCTCATACTCCGAGATAGTCGTAGACCCCTGTACAAGGTGAGTAAACTGTTCCCTGCAATGCTCCCGATCACTCTGGGGTAGGAACTTGGCCATAAAGGCCTCGTAAAACTCAGACCAGGTCAACGGAGGTGACGACGGTGGTCTACAAGCAACCTGAGCCCTCCACCATAACTTCGCTGGGCCCTCCAACTGGTAGGTAGTATAACCAACCCAGTGAGTCTCTAACAAACCCAGATGATACAACATCTCCTCACAGGTAGTAATAAAGTCATGTGGATCCTTTCCAGAAGTACCCGCAAACCTCGGAGGTACTAACCTCAAAAACCTACCCAATGCCTTCTGCTCTGACTCTGTCATAGCTGGGCGAGGAGTAAGAGGCTGTGCAACAGATGGGACCGGAATGACCTCCGCACGGGGAGCCATAGTAGCCGGCTGCGCTCCTAAGCTCTGTGCACCCAGGGCTGCCCCCTGAGCGGATGTCTGCGCTACCTCAGAAGGCCGCTCTCCAATCACACCCAAAAGCTGCTTTAATTAGTAATCCCCCGAATATCTGGAGACGTGAGCTGCTGGTAAGCATGGCACAGAGTGGGCACTGGAGCTGGTGCATGGAGCTGGGCTGAGCTCGGGTGTACCTGGGCTTGCCCCCTGAACCACAGCCCTGCCTCTGCGGCTCTATCTCCACCCTGAGCAGCTCTAGCACGGTGACTGATCGAGGGCGGTCCTCGACCCCTAGCTGGAGTGGGAGGCTCATCTTCGCGTGCTGCCGATGATCTCGTACGAACCATCTGCGGAAGAATGAAGTAGAATAAATGAGATTTCCAGAAACTTCAAGGGTAGTACGCACGACACAGAAGCAATGAAAGAGTTGAATTCCTAAAATGCCACTGTAGCCTCCCAAAGATTGAGTACGGACGTCTCCGCCCCGATCCGTAGGACTCTACTAGACATTGGCTCCTATACCGATGACACCGGTGAACCTAAAGCTCTGATACCAAGTTGTCACGACCCAATTTCTCGGTCATGATGGCACCTACAACCCCCGGTAGGTGAACCAATCCCCCGTAGCCCAGAACAGTTAGTAATGGGCTACTATCTAGCAAATAAGGGAACAAGACGAATAAAATAGATAACAAGGATATAAATATATATACATATGCGGAAACTAAACCAAACCCCAAGACCTGGTATCATAGTACAGAGCCCAACTACATACATGGAGGGCAAATAAACCAAAAGAATATATACAGATGTCTCTGAATGGTAATAGAGTACATGAAGCAAAAGATAAACTAAAGCTAAGCTCCGATCGCCAAGAGCTCACCCTCAGCCTGAAGTAGTCCTCAACAGATCTCCAAGCACGAATCACAACGATCTAACGGCGATGGCCCACGCTAAGATCTGCACCCAAAGATGTAGGGGGTAGGGGTGAGCACCAAATGCGAAGCATAAGGTACCCAGTAGGTATCATAGGCCGACTGGGCACATATAAGATAAAAGCACAATAATAGACAGAATAGAAGCAAGTAGTCACAGAAATCAACGAAAGGTACACAGGAACTAGCCCAGAGGGAAATCAACAGAACCACATATGAGGCTAGTAAGCAGAATATACACATCAAAGACACAGGTGAAAGAAAGAAACAATGCACCTGGGGTCCTTACAACAACAGTGTCTACAAAATAAGTTTACGAAATGGACGGTATACCGGTAACCTCAAGTGTAAGAAGAAGAGAGAAAGAGTAATGATAGGCATGCTCAGAGACATGAATCAACTCAACTAATCATACCAATCTCATACTTATCCATAATAGAGAATGATTCTTTAAGTAAAAAAGCAAAAATCTACCTACAGTCCCCCGACCGCCCATACAACCTGAGGAACACAAACAAGTGAAAACAAACCCTCCGGCATTCCGCATACTACCGAGCGTACAATCAGCAAACAGCAAACAAGGGTGGAGCCTCAAACAGTGAATGATAGTGATGCCATGAAGATTCTCAAGTGCCATGTACTCTGTATGCCTACCTCCTCCGGCGCCGATCCGGCCCAACAGGTAGGTTTCATGGAAGGACACTGCCCGTATACCTCTACTCCACCGTATACCCCTCCTCCGGCACACGCAGCCCGTAGCCCCTGGCCCGGATGCCAAGGTCCATGGAGGTCCCAGACCCCATACTAAAACTCAGTATCAGAACATGTCGTCCGGAAGCAAGTCCGGTATCAGGATAGAGCCCCAGTCTCGAATATGCAATGCCCAGACCCTGTCCAGGACTAAAGTAGTAGGAAAATGTCTCAAAAACCCCTCCAAGGGTGCCCGCGGCGTAGTAGCCGGTCGGTCTAAACAGTAAAAAGTCATCTCAGGTGCTCGTCCGACCGAGGCTAAAATCATCTCAAGTAACAAGAAAACTCAACTAGCACCCCGGCCCTGCCGAGTCTAGCGTAGTAGTAAAACTGGTGTTTTAAAACATAATTTTACTTCCTTTTACCCAGGAATATTCACAAGTTAAATCAAACCATTTCCAAATTATTTCCATCAAAAACGGGCCCCTCGGGCCATGCAAGGTTTAGAAAATGGTGCCAGTAGGCCCGAAGCCCAAACCGTAGTAAAACCTGTATAAAACCTCTTTATATGCATGAAAATGGTATGATCAAACACAATAGCTGCCCAGCAGCTCACAATCAACCTATCGACCCTGCACAGGCCCACAGCTACTCAGCAAGCATAACCAGCCTAGAAGGATAATTCTATGCCCGGGACTCGCGAACATTTCCAAAATCCCACCTTCTATGTTCCAGAGTCAACAAGGCCTCACAGGACCACAAGGGTAAATAAAATATACTGGCAAATACTACAAACAACGGAGGAACAAAAGTAGGTGGTCATGAGTAAAGCGGTCGAGGTCTGTGGTACCAACCTAATAAACCAACCCAGGGATGCCCATTAATACAATTTTATTTTATATATACGGAGTCTAGGGAAAATAAACCGTAACCTACCTGTCGTCCGATGACAAGCTGCTGAAACAACGATGTCCAAGCTCGAACCACTCCAAGAAAATCCAAAACTAGATCAGAATCGGATTTGGGCTTGAATAACTTGATGTAGATAATTGATTTTCTTTTTGGTGATCCAATAAATTATCAAGATCTTGCTTATTGGAATCAACTTTTAACGTGACAAGTGAATGATGTACTGTGGTAATTTTTGCACCACAATTATATTTCAAGAAAGTGTTATCAATCGTTGGCAGCAATTAGCAGCAATTGCTCAATGCTTAAAGTGAGTTGGCAGCATTTAGCAAGCAATTGCTCAATGTTTAAAGTGAGTTGGCAGCATTTGTGGTTGAAGTAAATCAAGGTGAATGGGACATTTGGCATGGCAGGCCACGTATGGACTATAGTGTCCACTCCCTCCACTTCCACGTGGAGGTAGAGGTGGCACCAAGATAATTTTTATCCCGTTAAATAAATATTCGGGTATTGCGTAAATTCGTGGTATAACAAATACAACTTTTCAAATATATCATAATTGATAGAAAATCATTTCCAATAAAACCTACTATATTATAATAATAAATTTTAACATAACTAAATTTACTATCTCCGTTAAAATATTACAATGTATAAAAACTTTATAAACTAAATACATAAACCATTATAACGTTTCAAAAATATTTCTCATAAACCTTTAAAATATTTCGAAAAGGCAATACTAATATAGTCTTTACCAAATTCAACTTTTAAATAACGTATTTTCAAATACGCACGATTTCGATACTCAAGAATTCTCTCGGGATCCTCCCTTATGTTTTATCACTGTTTCGGAACTGAAA
>QJPP01005785.1:0-19879 GCA_003996215.1 Jaltomata sinuosa
GAGTTTTCCTTACGGAAATAACAAATGGCAGCGTGATAGTTCAAAATAGGTCAGAATATTCTCTACTAGTCAAGGTGAAGGAGAAGCAAGACAGTGATCCCATCCTACTTTAGTTAAATGGTGCGGTACATCAGCAGAAAGTGGAGGTTTTCTTCCAAGGGGGAGATGGTGTGCTTCGTTACCAAGTTCATTTATGTGCTCCAAATGTGGATGATTTGAGACAGTGGATCCTGACTGAGGCTCATAATTCTAGATATTCTATTCATCTAAGTGCCACTCAGATGTATCATGATCTATGGGATGTCTATTGGTGGAATGGCATGAAGAGGGACATAGCAGACTTTGTGGCTAAGTGTCCCAACTGTCAGTAGGTGAAGGTAGAACATCAGAGACTGGGAGGTGTGACTCGGGATATTAGCATTCCCACTTTGAAGTGGGAGGTGATCAACATGTATTTCATTACAGGCTTACCTCACACTCGAAGATAGCATAACTCTATTTGGGTGATTATGGATAGGGCGACCGAATCAGCCTACTTTTTAGTAGTTAAGACTACAGATTCAACAAAAGATTATGCCTGACTCTACATCAGTAAGATAGTCAGGTTGCATGGGTTTCCCTTGTCTATCATCTCTGATAGGGGTACTCAATTGATGTCCCATTTTTTGAGATCCTTTCAGAAAGTTCTTGGTACTCAGGTAAATCTCAGTACAGTATTTCATCTGTAAATGGATGGCCAGGCAGAGCGTACCATTCAGACCTTAAAGGATATGTTGAGAGATTGCATGATCAATTTCAAAGGTAGTCGGGATGATAACTTACCTCTCATAGAGTTCGCCTATAATAACAACTTCCATTCTAGTATTCAGATGGCCCCGTATGAGGCGCTTTATGGGTGGAGGTGTAGATCACCTGTTGGTTGGTTTGAAGTAGGTGAAGCAGCCTTGATTGGGCCATATTCGGTTCTTAAGGCTATGGAGAAGGTTCAACTTATTAGGGAAAGATTGAGGATAGCTCAGAGTCGTCAGAAGTCCTATGCAGATATGAGGAGAAGAGACTTGGAGTTTCAAATTGATTATTGGGTTTTACTAAGAGTGTCACTCATGAAGGGTGTGATGAGATTCAACAAGAAAAGGAAGATTAGTCCCAGATATATAGGTTCGTATAGAATCCTAAAGAGGGTTGGTAATGTGGCTTATGAGTTAAAGTTGCCATCTAGACTAGCAGCAGTGCACCCAATCTTTCATGTTTCTCTTTTAAAGAAGTGTGTGGGTTATCAAGCATAGATCGTTCCTTTGGAAAATATGGGCGTGAAGGATAGACTCACCTACGAAGAGGTTCTAGTACAGATTCTTGATCATCAGGTTCACAGCTTGAGAAATAAGAAGGTCGCTTCAGTGAAAGTGTTGTGGAGGAATCAGTCCGTTGAAGGAGCTACTTGGGAAGCAGAAGCAACTATGATGGAAACCTACCCTCACCTCTTTCCTTCCGACCCAGCTTCAGCTTGAGGTAATAGTTCCTCCCCAGTTCCTTAGTTTAATCTCATGTATTTCATTTTCAATATCATATCCCCTTAGCAATTCCAGTATTTCCAGCATGCATTCATGTACCTAGAACTAAATTCAGTCAGAACTCAGCTCCTTAGAACTGAATTCAATTAGATAACAACTTCTAGTACTCAATTGGTAGGGATTTCAGCTCTTTCTCTCTAAACTCAGCCTCTTTAGGCTTCATTCAAGGATGAATGATCCCAAGGGGGAGATATTGTAACACTCCCAAAGTTCTAAGCCTAGGACTAGCTCAGAAAAATTAAAAAAAAGAGAATTTTCCAAGTCCCAGTCAGATCCACGAGCCATATCCATGAGTCGTGGACTGGGCTCATTGAAATTAGAACAAACACCAGAAGTTAGGGGTCAAGTCCATGAGGTGGAACCACGGACGATGGAATAGTCCACGAGCCATGGACTCCACCTATGAAACACAGACCTGAGGCTGAATAAATCCTCAGGAACCACCAACTGGTTCGATGGACCATGGATGGTTCCAGGGTTTGTGAACCTTGTTCGTGGATCTCAGACCTGCGGCATGAAAAAAAGGCCCAGGAATAACGACAGGGTTCTACGGGTTGTGAAACCATCCATGTACCATGGAATCAGTCTGTGGAACCTGAGTCGTGAATTTTTCAGCAGTTTTCTTTTAATTAATTCAGGGGCATTCCAGTCTTTTCTCTACCCTTTTTACTCCAACCCTTAGTCGTTTTGGGGGAAATTAAAGGGTCTTTACTATTATTCCTCCATTCTCCCTAATCAATCAGTCCTTAGCAAAAATTAAGAGAGCAGAGACTCTTTCATTTCCTCTCAAGAACAAGAAAGTGTTTCTACAAGTTCTGGCCTCAACCCTAGTTTGTGCCCGAAAGGGTTAATTTGGAGTTGATAGAGTTAATAAAAAAGAACTTAAGGCGTTAACCTTTGTTTAATAGAACTACAAAGGAATACACTAGTTTTACTTGGCAAATTATGATCAGGTTGTACTTACACTTCATTGTATTTGGGAAATTAAGTGAAGGAAAGACCATTCCCACATCAGAATATAAGGTTTGGTAACTAATTGGTCATTGCTCGTTTATATCAAACTATAAAGACTATAAAGGTAGTTGTAACCCCTAGACTTAGCCTATTACGTGATGAAATAATCTCGGTTCTTCTTAAATCTTGAAATATCAATTATTTATTTACTGCAAATTTTAGTTATAGAACAATCTTATATACAATCATCAAGGAATAAGAATCGATATAAAGTAAAGTAACTTCAACGACTTCAAGTATTATATTTCTTGCCCTATTCCCTGTGTGATTCGACCCCAACCTAATTATTGGGTTACTGTATTTGACAATGATCATTTACACTTTAAAAAGGTGTAATTTGAATGCATTAGGAGATACTTGGGAAACAGAAGTAGCCATGATAACCAAGTACCCTCATCGTATTCCTTATGATCCAGTTTCAGTGTGAGGTAATAGGTTCCTCCTTCCCTTCAATTCTACTCCATCAGTTTTTCTCATAATCCTAACATGTATTCATGGTTTACAAATTAACTTCAGTCATGTTTCAAGTTAGAACTCAATCATTGTGCCTGTACTTCAGTTTTTATGTTCAATTGGTAGGGATTGTAGCTCTTTCCCTGTAAACTGAGCTTACTTAGTCTTCATTCAAGGATGAATGATCCAAGGGGGAGCTATTGTAACACCCCAGAATTTGAACCAGCTTCTGAACTTTTAATTTCTGAACTTTTTGAAATTTCCAGGAATCACAGACTAAGTCTGTGGGCCGTAGATTGGACCATGAGCCGCGGACTAACCATTATTGAACCAGTCCTGCAGAACCCTCCTCTTGATATGAAACCACAACAAAGTTTCATGGGTCATGGATCCGACCACGGTCCATGATTGGCCTTCATGGAAATTATACCAGAGGGTTATCAACTCCCTCAATAACCACGAAGGGGTTCTACGATCCATGGATGGTTCCACGGGACACAAACCCCCATCCATGGAAATCAGACCTACAAGGGTACAAAGTGGCCAGGAACCACGATCCTCAACAACAAGCTGTGGTTCAGTCCACGGGCTATGGTTGGTGTCCGTGGATGCCTGGGCTGAGTTCCTTCAATAGTTTTTCAAGCTTATTTCCCAGGGGTAATTTTGTAATTTTTCACTCTTTTAACTCCTAAATTAAGACTTTTTAGGTCAAATTAAAGGGGTTTTAGTCCTACTTAGCTAGATTTTGATTCATTCTCTCAAATCAAGTTTCAAAAGAAAGAAAGAGATTCTTCTCTCAAGCTTCAAGGCCTAGGATTTCATCTCCAAGTCTCAATTTTAGATTCTTTCTAAGAAAAGCTTTGGGTTCAGGTATATCGGTATTCAATAAGGGTATTATCCTTATGCCCAAAACCTATAATTTTACTTTTATTTCATGAATTTGAGAAATTAGGGTTCTTACCCAATTATGAATTTTTCTATGAAACTGATTTACTTGTATTGAAATATACTCTCTAATCCCTTATGCATGATTTTACATGAGATTCTAGAAGTATTTCTAAGAACCCATGAATTGAGAATGATATTTAGCATGATATCACTTTATTACATGATTTCAAGTAAATTGGCATGTTTAGATAACGTGATCTCAGTTATTTATGAAATTTGCATGCCAAGTTCTTCAAGCTATGAATTTTAGAAAAGAGTGTTTTGAACTATGGCCATGCTATGTTTTTAAGACTTGTCAATTTATGAATAGCATGACATACAAATATGTCCATATGCTTTATGAACAGTTTTGACATCTAGATATGTCACATGTTATGTATGAGCTATAATTATATTTTGGGAGTAGTATTTAGCGTTGAGTTGGACTGGGTTTAGTGTCCCCTTAAATCCCAGAACTACACTGCCACTGTAGGTTTCCCTCTATGGCTCACTTCAGGATCCTTATGTATATGGTTCTAACCTTTGCCAGTTAGGACAACCTTTTTTAGTGTAGGTGTAATACCCCAGGATGTGTACCAGCTACTGGATTGCACTCAGCAAAAAAATTCAGAAAAATATTCAAATTTCCAAGAACCGCAGTTAAGATCACGGATCATAGTTTGGAACCACGGTCCATCATCCCAACCATAGTTCCATTTTACAGAGGACCCCCAGTTCATGGCCCAGGAACCACGAGTCAGATCATGGACCATAATTTAGAACCACAGTCCGTCTTGTCACTCGCGATTCCCCTTAATCAGAGGACCATCAGTTCAGGGCTCAGGAACCACGAGTCATACAATGAACCATCATTCAGAACCATGGTACATCCTGTGGACTCGTGGAACTAGAATATCAGAGGACCCTCAAACCAAGTCCAAAGAACCATGAGTCATACGAAGAACCATCATTTACAACCACAGTCCGTCCTGTGTACTCGTTGAATCCTCAGATCAGAGAACCCCCAAGACTCATGCACATGACCATGATTCAATTGACGGTCTGTCATATAGGACTATGGTCTGTCAACCAAGTCATGGTACCTGAGTCGCGATTTTTAGCAGCTTTCTTTTAAAATTCCTAGGGGTATTCTATACTTTTCCTATCTATTTTAAGGCCTAAGCTACGTCATTTTGCTTAGACTAAGCCTGATTAATTAGTCAAAACTACCAAAATCACCCATTCTCCTAAAAAATCATCAGACGCTTATAAAGAAAAGGAGAAAAGAGGCGACCGTTTCTCTCAAGAACAAGCAGAAGGTCTTCTTCAAGCTCAACCCCAAAAATTCAAGGATTTCTCCATAGATTCTCCTCCAGGTATGTGGGATTTCATCAGTGGGTCCCTTTCACCTATTGAGTCCCTAGTTTCAATTCAGTTCTTCAAGTTCACAATTAGTTCTTCAGACCTAGGGTTCCTAAACCTTAGGAAACAATTGCAATTCAAATCCTATTGCTTGCATGATAATAATTATATGTTTCTTGTAGAATTAGGATAGCCATAAGTACAGAGTTCATCAACCATAGCATGTGTCAATTTCAGTATTCATAAATTATACTTGCTAGTAAGATGATTCAGTCAGTCATGCTTTAGAATTAGAAAGCTATCATTTTAAGTATATTCATGTTGCATTCTCAAATAATTATCAGTATTTGAGCTATCCAGTATTTCAGTTGCATTTCATTGCTTGTGTAATTAGTTGGGAGTAGATTTAGCACCAAGTGGACGAAGGGATGAAGGTTCACCCACTAGTTTAAGCTGATACCTTTAGTAGCAGTCCCTGAGTCCCAGAACTATGGCGCTACCGTAGGTTCTAAAATGGTGACCTATCAGATTAGGCTTGACACCTTTGTCCCTTGTGGACATCAGTTTAGTTGATCCATATCAGATTAGTTCGTACCCTTGGCAAGGTATGAACACCCTTCCATCCAGGGTTACAGATTAGCCTCGCAGTTAGATCATCTTGGGGAATGTCAGTTAACAGTAACTCCCACAGTTAGACTCATATTGTACTGACCATGTACTTAGTATGTATTTCAGTTATTCAGTTCAATTCAGCATGCTATAGCACTCATGATTAGTTATATGGTCACTACATTCAGCTCATCCTTTAGTTCATTACTCAGTATGTATATCCATGTTAAGTATTCATGTTTTATAGTTATGCATATATCCCGCATTCTCAGTACATTCAAAGTACTGACGCATACTTTTGTGATACATCTTATCATGATGTAGGTTCACACGTTCAGCATCCAGACCTCGCTTTGCTCGACTCCCAGTCCTTACTCAACAGCTTTAGTGGTGAGTGCTCATAGTTCAAGGTCGATAGATATGCTTTCATTTCAGTCTTATATTGTAGCGACCCTCTTGGGAGGATCCCACTTTTGAAACAAAAATGAATATATACCTCAAACATTTAAAAGGGACTCCATTTAAAACATATTAATCATATTTATTTACATGGAGGAATTAGGCCCATTCGAAAAGATTTAAAGGCATAATATTTTGACATCTAATAATTCATATAATTCCATGTAAAGACCATATAAGAGTTTCAATTCACGATGGCAGACCTTTCAAAAATAATCAGGCATGTGCCTTATGGAAATTCATTTTTTTTCCATTTAAACACAATTGCGGGATCATTCTGTATATCATCTTTGAACTTCCAAATACTAAAGAAAACACTAGTTTCTTCTATTTCACAAATTACAAACTAAAATGTAACTTTAATACATTATAAGACCTGAGTTTACACACCTCAAAACAACCAACTGATAACGCCCAAACTACACCTCAAATTAACGAAGCGTAAGCGGTCGTAGTCAAATATAGAACCCAACTAGGTTGGGGTCGAATCCCACAGAGAATATGGTGAAAATTAAGTCTTTAGTGAATTAAGTGACTAGTCGTCAATAGTTTCCGGTAAAAGGGGGGGTTTTTGCGTAATCAAATTGTAAACAAAAACAAACAATTAACGTATGAGAAATAATCAATAGGAGAATGAACTAGGGAAGTGTTTACCATGGCGTTGGTAACATTGTTGATTCTAGGCTTAACCGGGTTCTTTTTATGTGTGTGTCACGATGTGATTGAATTAATGGTATCGTCTAAACGTCTCTCGACCAAATAAACAAATTTCCTTTTCTATTCTCTCGACCTCGAAAAGATGTGCTTTTTAGATTTCAATCCTAAACATCAAGTAGATTAATCTAGTTACAGCATTAATCATTAGACGAGAGTTAGTAGTCTCGAATCCTTGTTGTTAATCAAGTTTCCCGGTTTTAATCTCTTTACTCAAGCAAACTTAAACCTAGGCATGTTCTAATGTTTGCAACCACTAGAAAACGTTAAATAATGAATGATTAACAATGTGACAATACATATATTGAACCCAACGCTACCCGGAATCTATATCGCTACTTTGCCATGGCTCCCACAACCCTAGTTGTGGGAGGTTTAGTTACTCATGCTTGTAGAAGAACAAAAGAAAGCAATATTCATAATAAAGAAAAGAGATCCTTACAATGTATTGAAAACAATCTTTAATTAATCCAAGAGCAAGAACAACAAAATCCCAAGAACGATTCAAGAACACGAATTCAAGAAGTAGAAAATGTGTTTCTTGCTCTCCAAGTCAACTAAAACTCCTAAAATTATTTAGTAACGTGTGTAAAAACTATTGGAAAGGTAATGTGTAAAATAAACCTAACATAGGGTATTTATAGGAGTCTAGGAAACCAATCTCAAAAACGCTCGGATTCCGCATCGCGGACTGCCTAAGTGTGACGGCTTGGGGTGACGGACCGTCACAGTGTTGACGGACCGTCGCCCTGACCGTCACCCTTAGGCAGTGGTGCTGCCTTGGCTGCTGCCTTGGTGTGACGGTTTGGGTAACGGACCGTCACACCCTTGACGGACCGTCACCTGAACCGTCACTCTTATCCAGAATGTTCTTTTTCGCGTATTTCCGTCCGTTTCCGTGTTTGTTTCCATTTTCTACAAATACAACATAAAAACATCAAAAACAACAATGGTTGCTTGAAAACGTACGATTGTTCTTAGTAAAAAGGAGTCGAAAGTGCCGTAAATTAGCGGCACATCAACACCCTCAACTTAAAACGTTCGCTTGTCCTCAAGCAACATAACATAAAACAATAAAACGACTCAACTAAGAACACGAACTCATGTCTCTAGCAACTAACTTGCAAGGATCCAAACATGTCATTCCGATATGATAGAACATTCTACATTCACACGCGCAGCTATCCTAACAATCAATAGACAATACAGACATCTTGGTGCCCTCACCACAAAGAAATCCCACACACAAGATTTGGGACTAGGTAAGCGCTCACACTCACAAATGATTTCAAATAATGCACATGCGATACCATAGGCTTGCCCTTACTATTCTATTTCAGCTCTTCAGAAAGTCGCTCAGGATCACTACAGGACTTGTTTTGGCTTGTACTGAGGCTTCAGGTGCAGGTAGGATACATTTAGGGGTTAGTGACTAAGCCCTCCTTGGAACTACCGACGTCTTATTACCACATCCTTTACTTTGTCCATCCTTATTCGCCTTTTTATTTCCTTCTCTCTAGCTACAGGTGCGGCCTCTTTATTTTGAGAATTCTTTTTGTTACTTTTTCGATCTTTTTCACTTCTTTTTATTTTTCTTTTCTTAGGCACACACCCGAATTTTTCATTCTATTCACAACCAATCTTCTCCATCCTCTTTTTTCTTATCATTCACACTCTGTAGTAGCCACCCTCAACTTAGGCTGATTGCCTGCGTTGAGGTGCACGATGTCCATGGCAGGACCAGGGCCAAAACAGGGTTTACCTCTATGGTAGCCACCCTCAACTTAGGCTGATTGCCTGCGTTGAGGTGCAGATGTCCAAGGAAGGACCAGGGCCAAAATAGGGATTCAAAGTTAAACGGGAATGTGACAGGTATTGAAAGAATAAGCAAATTATGGCTCAAACAGGGATCAAGGATTATTTTATTTTGGACGGTCTTTTAGGTTAAGTGGACTGCACAAAAAGGGCCTGTGATCCTTTCCTAAGCAACCAAACTTCGAACTTAACAAAATAGACCGGGCAAGTTCTAGATGCATGCACAGAGTAAGAATTTATAACAATATCTCACACGCTCTTGGCACCAAGAAACTATATCGCTACCAACTATCAAACAACCGCTCGGCTTAAGCATACTCATTCTACTCATAATCACACAATGACATACAAGGATCCAGACAGTCAATCGTTTCAACATAAGTACAAAACCAGAAATTTTTTAAAGGGGCCTCGTTTTTAAACAAGAAAAATGCCATGATGCTTGCTATAGACACTAAAAAAACAAAAATTTAAAATAACAACCTAAACATGCCGGTTCTACTAGATAGCACACCGGAGGAAAAGAAACACGGCAACAAAAACCCTCAGTGGTGCCTCACAGGTTTCCCCACACCCTCAACTTAGACTCATGCATTGTCCCCAATGCATCCATATGAAAGCTAAAATCTGTGAGAGAAAGGAATACCTGTGAAGTCGATATGACTCAGATTCTGGAATGATGTTGGAGACCGCCAGGGTCTCCAAAACAGGTGAACTCGATGGAGTGTGGCACGCGACAACCTCATGTTGCGTTTTAGCTACTTCCTTCATTGGCTCCGCAGCTAGTCGCGACAACTTCTTCGCTCTTTCTTTGCAGATTCTCTTGCGGTGTTTTCGTTTTCTTGATTTATTTTCACCGCTTTCTTTCACCTGCTCGTTCTTTTGCGATCGCGACTTTACTCTCATAACAGCTCGGGTTTCAACACAACCCTTCTTTTCAAGATACACATTCGCAGGGACTTCCTCACTAGTATTGATGACCGCGACCACCCTCATCTCACTTGGTTGCTTCATCAATTTGGACACATCAAACTTGACCACTTCATTGTTTAATCGGAAGGTCAGTTCGTTTCTCTCCATGTCTACCAATGCTCTTGCTGTGGCTAGCAATGGTCGTCCCAAGATTATGGGAACTTCAAAATCCACTTCGCAATCCAAGATCACAAAGTCGGCCGGGAATATGAGCTTACCGATCTTTACTACCACATCAGACAATATTCCCACAGGTCTCTTCACTGAGCGGTCAGCTATCATCACTCTTATGGACGTTGGTTTAGGAGCTCCCAAACCCAGTTGTTTATAGACGGCTAGTGGCATCAAGTTGATGCTAGCACCTAGATCACACAAGGCTTTCCCGAAGTTGAGCTTCCCAACAGTGCAGGGAACAGTGAAAGCGCCTGGATCTTCCTTCTTTTCGACTAAGGACCTTGAAGAAATAGCGCTGCAGTGGTGGAGGTTATCTTCCGGTTCAAAACTTACCGACCTCTTCTTTGTAATCAAGTCCTTCATGAACTTGGCATAATCGGGCATTTGTTCAAGCGCTTCCACCAATGGTATGTTTATTGAAATCTGCTTCAGCATGGTCATGAAGTTCAGGAACTTACCATCGTCAGCTTTCTTCTTCAAACGCTGTGGGAACAGAGGTGGTGGCCGAGGCATCATAGTTGGAGGCTTTTCAGCTTCCTTGCTTTTCTCCGCGGGCTTTGGAGTTTCCTCCTCTACCACCTCTTCATCATCCGCAACATCACCTTGAGTCTGAATTACCGGATGTGATTCCGGTAATATTTTTCCGCTTCTTGTGGTGATCGCCATACAGCTAGCGTCATTCCTCGGATGAGTCGTGTCACTCGGCAAGGTACCTGTCTTCCTTTGGTTTAAAGATGCCGAGATCTGACCCACTTGCTGCTCCAATTGCTTGATTGTAGTGGAATGTGACTCTACTACCTGACTCAACGTTGATAACTCAGTCCTCATTGCCTTTACCCCAGAGTCAGTCGATTCCACCTTTAGCAGCATCTTCGCCATCATGTTCTCTAGCTTGGAAGTCCCTGCCTCATTGCCAGCTTTGTCCCGATTACCAGGTGGTACATACAACCCACCTCTATCGTTGGTATTCCTCCAGCTACCTTGATCGTGATCTCTGTAACCATCTTTCTCATAGTGGTTGTCTCTCTGGTAGTTCAGACCTTGGTTTCCCTGGCCATTGGCCTGGAAACCCCCCAAGTAATTTGCCTCCTCAGTCTCCATACCTTGGGAACCCACAGCTTGTACCTTCTCCATACCTCCTGAGAACAAGTGCTTGGTCAGTAGGTCCAACTGCGTTTTCAGATGCGCCATGTCTTGGTCGCGCTCCTCCTCTTTCCTACGATGCTCTGCTGACATACCAACGGTATAGGTGCTAGCTGCAACCTCTGAATCTCGTGTGTGCCAGGCCCTGTTGGTTTTGGTGAGCCTGTCCAAAGTAGTTGTGGCCTCAACAAAGGTAAGACCCATGAATGCACCACCTGCTGCGTTGTCTAACGTCGGCTTGGTAGCCGAATTCAGTGCCCGGTAGAACGTCTGCATCAAAAAGTTATCGGTCAACTGATGGTTCGGGCATTGTGTTATCTTCTTTTTGAATTGCAACCAAGTCTCGTGCAGTGCTTCGTGCGGTTGCTGCCTGAAGTTGCTGATCTCGTCCCTCAACTGTATCATCCGAGAGGGAGGAAAGAACCTTTCTAGGAAAGCTCCTCTCAACTCTCCCCACGTTGCGATAGAGTCGGGGGTCAGCTCTGTCAACCACAATGCTGCCTCATCAGACAGAGACAACGGAAACAACCTGAGCCTGATCGCTGTCTGACTCACGCTCGGTAGTTCAAACGACTTGCATATGCCCACGAAATTCATTAGGTGCTGGTTTGGATCCTCCCCAGCGACACCTCGGAACACTCCTCTCAAGTTCAACAGCTAGATCATCGTGCTAGTGATGTTGAACTTGGCTCCGGGAGGTAGCGGTGGAACGACAATGGCGACCGTAGCGCCAGCTCCATCTAAGTCGAGATCCTCATCATTCCTTGCGATCTCATCCTGCAGACCACCAGCATTCAGATTTTGTTGGGCCTGCAGTTCTGCAGCGATCCTCGCTACCTCTAGTTGTGCGGCCATATTCCGCCTCAATGTTCTAGCAAGCTCGAGGTCGTAAGGTAAAATTTGTTCCCCCAAACTTCAGGTACTTGTCATGCACAACTGTGTACCCTGTCAAAGACAAAAACAACAAATAAACGTAAAGTAGGAAATTATGACTAAGAGTCAAATAAACACACCAGACTTAATTAACAACCGTATTCCCCGGCAACGGCGCCACTTTTTGATAACGCCCAAACTACACCTCAAATTAACGAAGCGTAAGCGGTCGTAGTCAAATGTAGAACCCAACTAGGTTGGGGTCAAATCCCACAGAGAATATGGTGAAAATTAAGTCTTTAGTGAATTAAGTGACTAGTCGTCAATAGTTTCCGGTAAAAGAGGGGGTTTTTGCGTAATCAAATTGTAAACAAAAACAAACAATTAACGTATGAGAAATAATCAATAGGAGAATGAACTAGGGAAGTGTTTACCATGGCGTTGGTAACAATGTCGATTTTAGGCTTAACCGGGTTCTTTTTATGTGTATGTCACGATGTGATTGAATTAATGGTATCGTCTAAACGTCTCTCGACCAAATAAACAAATTTCCTTTTCTATTCTCTCGACCTCGAAAAGATGTGCTTTTTAGATTTCAATCCTAAACATCAAGTAGATTAATCTAGTTACAGCATTAATCATTAGACGAGAGTTAGTAGTCTCGAATCCTTGTTGTTAATCAAGTTTCCCGGTTTTAATATCTTTACTCAAGCAAACTTAAACCTAGGAATGTTCTAATGTTTGCAACCACTAGAAAACATTAAATAATAAATGATTAACAACGTGACAATACATATATTGAACCCAACGCTACCCGGAATCTATATCGCTACGTTTGCCATGGCTCCCACAACCCTAGTTGTGGGAGGTTTAGTTACTCATGCTTGTAGAAGAACAAAAGAAAGCAATATTCATAATAAAGAAAAGAGATCCTTACAATGTATTGAAAACAATCTTTAATTAATTCAAGAGCAAGAACAACAAAATCTCAAGAACGATTCAAGAACACGAATTCAAGAAGTAGAAAACGTGTTTCTTGCTCTCCAAGTCGACTAAAACTCCTAAAATTATTTAGTAACGTGTGTAAAAACTATTGGAAAGGTAATGTGTAAAATAAACCTAACATAGGGTAGTTATAGGAGTCTAGGAAACCAATCTCAAAAACGCTCGGATTCCGCGTCGCGGACTGCCTAAGTGTGACGGCTTGGGGTGACGGACCGTCACAGTGTCGACGGACCGTTGCCTGGACCGTCACCCTTAGGCAGTGGTGCTGCCTTGGCTGCTGCCTTGGTGTGACGGTTTTGGTGACGGACCGTCACCTGAACCGTCACTCTTATCCAGAATGTTCTTTTTCGCGTATTTCCGTCCGTTTCCGTGTTTGTTTCCATTTCCTACAAATACAACATAAAAACATCAAAAACAACAATGGTTGCTTGAAAACGTACGATTGTTCTTAGTAAAAAGGAGTCGAAAGTGCCGTAAATTAGCGGCACATCACCAACGCGATACCAAATTTATGATACAATTTACAGTACTATGATAAAATAAGCCTCCAAAATTTACATATATAAGTGCAACATACGGATCATGTACAAGTCCCAAAATTACTACAAAACATAGATGCCTATATGAAAATGTGATCTTCTAAAAGCTCCAAAAAGTCTACTTCAAGTGGCCGTCTTCAATTATTCTCCCGAGAGTCACCTACGATAGAAAACAACTATCGCTAAGCACAAGACTTAGTGGTGTATAAAGCTTTGTCTTGGAGTCATAGACTTCTCCAATTCCCTTCTAAATTATTGGTAGCTCAATATAACATATAAATTAAAAACAAATAAACAAGTATATTACAAGTATCAAAATCGACATTCAAAACTCAAGTGTCATGGCAGTTCATAGAACTATCTCACGAGATGTCAAATAACAAATTTCACCTAATATGTACGTCATGCTGTCACACAAAGCATAATATCAAGAAGGGCTGAAGACCTGTATCAAGTAGGGCCGAGACCCAAAAATCAAGAGAATCAAGAACCATATTAAAATGACTTTCTAGTTCGTACTTAAATGGATAGTTTTCCATAATTAAGATGAACCACAAATCCAGAGTCAAGATGGCCAAAGATCTGATTCAAGAGGCATGCCAATACAGCGACATAGTCACTGCCACAAGAAGGACAAAGTCCCAACAAGAATGCAGAATGATCGAGCAATCCGTACAAGTGGGCGAATTAACGAATATCTCACAATAATTCAAAATACCAATATGTCGATATAAGGTCACGAGAAAGCAAACGAAAGTTTCAAGAAAATAATAAAAATACTCCAGCAAGCAATGATA
This sequence comes from Jaltomata sinuosa, assembly GCA_003996215.1. Taxonomy (NCBI): domain Eukaryota; kingdom Viridiplantae; phylum Streptophyta; class Magnoliopsida; order Solanales; family Solanaceae; genus Jaltomata; species Jaltomata sinuosa. The sequence continues at coordinate 14,428 of QJPP01005785.1, forward strand.
GTACAAGTTCAAGTTTATACACAAACCGTGGCTTCTTAGCACGTAAATAGTCCTACCATAACTTGACGAGTTTAAATCGTAGACCAACAAGTGTGTCAACTTCCTCAAACAATTTCCTTTAACTTGTACAAGAGTATAAACACCTTGAATACACAATCAAATATCCATTTAATATTCAGCAATTTAATCAGGTGAAAAGGAACAATATAGATATCAAAAGTGAGCCTAGTTTGTGCAAATCACACCAAATCCACAAAACAGTAAATCTGGACAGCCTAACTGCCTTGTGTTGTGACTCAGTTTTGAATAGGTAAGAGGTAAAACCAAGCTTTGTAGTCTTTACAAAAGTTGTAGCTACATGTATTAGAGTCGTAAGGAGTCAGAAACCATAACAAAATATATTTCGTACAAAAAGATATGTTCTAAATACTAATAGCTGTACATAGATGGTTTCTAAATCGGAAAAACTGGGCAGAACCTCCTCTCTATTGCGTTACCTTTTTCGAACCCTTAAAAGAAAAATAAGCTTTTGACATAACCATAAGAGTTGTATATCTATGTTCTGGATTTCCAAAACATATTTGATAAATCAAAACATATCTCTACACAACAAGATATGATAATATTACTAACAGCCACAAGGTTCTAAATACAAGTTTTGCACACTTACCACAAGAGAGGGCTTTTCTTATGTTCTAGCTGAAATAACAAGTTGTTCTATGCAATTTTGTGAGGGAATAAGATTGAGAGAGAGCTCAGGGGGGTTTCCTTAGCCTTAAGGAACCAAAATTTTAGAGGAGGTGTAATAGTTTACACACAAACATGGATATATATATAACAATTGAAAAGGTGGTTGCCAAAAAAGTTAAAGTTGGCTGCCAAAAAAGTTAAAGTTGGCTGCCCCAATCTTTAAATATCTCATGTATTTAATATTTTTTTAGAGATAAATATAGTTTTAATAGTTTACGTAAATACCCCAATACAATTTCCTAAAATACCATCTTACTTTAAGGCAAACAACTTCCCAAATGTCGCAAAAATTCAAGTTTAGGGAGCGCTAATTAGAGACTAATCTTTTTTTATCACGAAATGGTCGAATGATGTGCAAATGCTAGCTAATGTATCTTGGGGTGTTACAAATCTCTCCCCCTTAAAGAAATTTCACCCCAAAATTTACCTGATTCTAGTCCCGAAACAAATGTGGATATTGAGTTCGCATGTCCGCCTCTCGCTCCCATGTGGCTTCTTTACCAGCATGATTTCTCCAAAGTACCTTTACTAAGGGAATTCACTTGTTTTTAAGTTGATTTACTTCACACGCCAAGATCTTGATAGATTCTTCTTAATATGTCTAGTCAGGATTAACCTCGATGGATTCAACAGGGAGAACATGAGACGGATCTGAGCGATATCTTCTAAGCATAGACACATGGAAGACGTTGTGGATCTTTTCCAACTCAGGTGGCAAAGCTAACTTATAAGCAACTGGGCCAACTTTCTCAAGTACCTCATATGGTCCAATAAATCGAGGGCTAAGTTTTCCTTTTTGGCCAAACCTCATAATCTTCTTCCATGGAGAAACCTTTAAAAATACCTTATCACCAACTTTGTTCTCAATTTCACGCCTCTTAAGATCAGCAAAAGACTTTTGTCTTTCTGAAGAAATTTTTAGACGATCCGTTATTATTCTTACCTTATCTTCCGTTTGTTTCACAATCTCAAGACCAATAAGCTTATTTTCACCAACTTCACTCCAACAAAGAGGAGTCCGACATTTCCTTCCATATAGAGCTTCATAAAGAGTCATGCCAATACTTGATTGGTAGCTATTATTGTAAGCAAATTCTATCAAAGACAAGTTTTTGTCCCAACTACCTTCAAACTTAATAATGCAGGCTCGAAGCATATCTTCCAAAACTTGTATTACCCTTTCAGACTGGCCATCTGTCTGGGATGGAAAGAAGTACTAAAGTTTAACCTAATGCCCAATGATTCTTGCAAGATTTTCAATAATCTAGATGTAAACCTCGGGTGTCGGTCAGATACAATAGAAGCGGGAATGCCATGTAGTCTCAAAATCTCATTAATGTACAATTCTGCTAAATGCCCAAGTGAATAATCCACTATGATTGCCAAGAAGTGCGTACTCTTTGTTAGCCTATCCACTATAACCCAAATTGCATCATGATTTCTTTGAGTGCGAGGTAATCCAAAAACAAAGTCCATAGTTATCCTCTCCCATTTCCATTCTGGTATCGATAAGGGTTGTAGAAAACCAATTGGGACTAGATGGTCAGCCTTTATTTGTTGACAAATCAAATATTTTGAAATAAACTCCGAAATGTAATTCTTCATACCATTCCACCAATAGTGTTCTTTGATGGTTTGGTACACTTTCGTGCCTCCAGGATGCATTGTATATGGTGAAGTATGTGCTTCTTTCAAAATTTCTGTCTTCAAATTTTCATCATTAGGAACACATAACTGATTCTGATAAAATAGGACACCGTCCTCTCTCAATGTAAAATCATGTTTTTCCCCATTTTGAACTTCTTTGATCAATCTTGCAAGCTTCTCATCTAATTTTTGTTCTTTTTTCACCTATTCAAGTAATATTGGCTTGATTTCCAGATTAGCAACGAACGAACCATCAAAATTAAGTGCAAGACAAGCATTCATAGCTCTGAACTCAAGAAAGAAGGGCAAGGGGCTTAAAGATAAACTTTCAAGCGATTTAAAACTTAGGGCATCTGCAACCACATTGGTTTTTCCTGGATGATAGTCAATTGTGCAGTCATAATATTTAATGAGTTCAAGCCATCTCCATTGTCTCAAGTTCAGCTCTTTTTGTGTACCCAAGTACTTTAAACTCTTGTGATCAGTAAATATATTACACTTTTCTCCGTATAAGTAACGCCTACAAATTTTCAAAGCAAACACAATAGCAGCAAGTTCAAGATCATGAGTAGGATAATTCAATTCATGTGGCTTCAATTTTTGAGAGGCATAAGAAATAACTTTTCCTTCTTAAATGAGAACGCAACCGAGACCACGATGAGAAGAATCACTGTATATCACATACTCTTTCCCTTCAGTTGGTTGAGTAAGTATAGGAGCTTGTGTCAACAAGGATTTGAGAGTTTCAAAGCTCTCTTGGCATTTGTCATCCCAAGTAAACTTGACTTCATTCTTCAAAATATTATTCAAAGGAGAAGCTATAGTGGAGAAGCCTTTCACAAACCTTCTATAGTATCCCGCTAAGCCTAAGAAACTTCTTACTTCTGTTGGACTGTTTGGTGGATTCCATTCAACAATAGCTTGAATCTTACTAGGATCCACCTTCACACCTTCAGATGACACAACATGTCCTAGAAAAGCCACTTCACTAAGACAAAATTCACATTTAGAAAGCTTAGCATAAAGCTCTTTCTCCTTTAGAATTTGCAAAACAATGCGGAGGTGTTTATCATGATCTTCACTATTCTTGGAATATATTAGAATATCATCTATAAAGATAATCACAAATTGATCAAGATAGGGCTTAAATACTCGATTCATTAGATCCATGAACACCGCAGGAGCATTCGTTAACCCGAATGTGTCACGATCCGACTTCTCGGTCATGATGGCACCTACAACCCCTCAGTAGGCAAACCAATTCCCGTAGCCCAGGACAGTTAGTAATGGGATACTATCTAACAAATAAGCGGAAGAATAGTTTAATAAGCAAAATTAAGGGAACAAGATGAAGAGGATAGATAACAGGAATATATATATACTTATGCGGAAACTAAACCAAACCCCAAGACCTGGTATCATGGTATAGAGCCAAAACTACATACATGGAGTGCAAACAATCCAAAACAATATATACAGATGTCTCTGAATGGTAATAGAGTACATAAAGCAAAAGATAAACTAAAGCTAAGCTAAGATCGCCAGGATCTCACCCTCAGTCTGAGTAATCCCCAATAGATCTCCAAGCACGAGTTACAGCGATCTATCGGCGATTGCCCACGCTAGGATTTGCACCCAAAGATGCAGGGGGTAGGGTGAGCACCAAATGCAAAGCATAAGGTACCCAGTAGGTATCATAGGCCGAATAGGTACATATAAGATAAAAGCATAGTAACAGACAGAATAGAAGCAGGTAGTCACAGAGATCAACAAAAGGTACACAGGAACTAGCCCAGAGGGAAATCAACAGAACCATATGTGAGGCCAGTAAGCAGAATATACACACCATAGGCACAGGTGAAAGTAAGAAATAACGCACCTGGGGTCTTTGCAATAACATTGTATACATAATAAGTTTACGAAATGGATGGTATATCGGTAACCTCAAGTATAAGAAGAGGGAAAGAGTAATGATAGGCATGCTCAGAGACATGAATCAAACTCAACTAATCATATCAATCTCAAATCAAGAAACTAACAGTCTAGCAGTAACCAATTTCATACTTAACCGTAACAAGGAACAATTCTATAAGTAAATAGCAAGAGTCAACCTACAGTCCCCCGGCCGCCCATACAACCGAGGAACACAAACAAGTGAAAACAAACCCTCCGACATCCCATACTACCGGAGCATAAAATCAAAAAACAACAAACAAGGGTGGAGCCTCAAACAATGAATGATATGATGCATGAAGATCTCAAGTGAAATGGTATCTCTGTATGTACCTTCTCCGGTGCCGATCCGGCCCAGCAGGTAGATTCCATGGAAGGACACTGCCCATATACCTCTACTCCACCGTATACCCTTCCTCCGGCACACGCAGCCCGTAGCCCCAGGCCCGGATGGCAAGGTACATAGAGGTCTCTGACCCCATACTAAAACTCAGTATCAAGACATGTAATCCGGAAGCAAGTCCGGGTTCAAGATAGAGACCCAGTCACTAATATGCATGCCCAGACCCTGTCCATGACTAAAGTAGTAGGAAAATATCTCAAAAAAACCCTCCTAGGGTACCCGGGTATAACCGGGTCTAAACAGTAGAAAGTCAACTCGGGTGCTCGGTCCGACCGAGGCTAAAATTATCTCAGGTAGCAAGAAAACTCAAGGAGCACCCCGGCCCTGCCGAGTCTAGCGTTAATCGTAATATAAATCATAATTTTACTTTCTTTTACCCAAGAATATTCACAAGTTAAATCAAACCATTTCCAATTTATTCCCATAAAAAAAAACCGCCCCCGGGGCCATGCAAGGTTTAGAAAATAGTGTCAGTAGGCCCGAAGCCCAAACTGTAGTAAAACATGGATAAAACCTCTTTATATGCATGGAAATGGTATGATCAAACACAATAGCTGCCCAGCAGCTCACAATCAACCTATCGACCCTGCACAGGCCCACAGCTACTCAGCAAGCATAACCAGCCTAGAAGGATAATTTTATGCCCGGGACTCGCGGACATTCCCAAAATCTCACCTTCTATGTTCCAGAGTCAACAAG
>QJPP01005786.1:0-10723 GCA_003996215.1 Jaltomata sinuosa
CGGTTACTACAGACGGTTCATTGAGGAGTTCTTTCCATAAGCAGACCCTTGACTTATGCTGAACTAGGAAGGATTCCATTTCAGTGGTCGGATCAGTGTTGAGGATAGCTCCAGAGCTTAAGAGCCTTATTGACTTCAGCTCCAGTTTGACTTTACGGTTGAGGGTCAGAGTTCTCCGTGTTTGATGATGCTTCTAGGGGTTTGGTCCTTGGTTGTGTGTTGACTGCAGCAGTGGCGGTATAGCATATGCGTCGAGGCGCTGAAGCGAGCGCAACTACCCCACTCATGACTTAGAGTTGGCGCTAGTTTTCCGCGGCTCCAAGATCGAGGCATTACTTATATGGAGTTCATGTGATATCTTAACCGATCCACCGCAGTTCTTCAGTAATATCACGTAGTCAGCGGGAGTTGAACTCGAGCGAGGAGATGGGTCGAGTTACTGAAGGGACTTATGACTTCACTATTCTGTATCATGCCGGGCAAGGCAAACGAGTAGTGTAGCGGATGCCTTTGAGTTCGAAGACAGTGAGTATGGGTAGCCTAGCTCTCTTCAGTTTAGGCGACCGTTGGCCTTGGACATCCAGTCCTTGGCTAACCGTTTGGTTAGGCTTGACTTGTCGGATCCTAGCAGAGTCCTCGCCAGTGTTGAGGTTCGTTCTACTTTTATTGATCAGATTCAGAGCCGTCAGTTTGAGGATCAACAGTTGTGTGACCTTCGTGATCGGGTTGTTCAGGGTGAGACCAGTCGGGCTACTCTAGATTCAGGTGGGGTGCTGAGGTTTGATAGCCGCCTTTGTGTTCCGAGGGTTAGTGATTTGATTCAGTTGATCTGCGTGAGCACATTGTACTAGATATTCCATTCACCCTGGAAGCGAGTGTATAGGACTTGGGCAGCTTTACTGGTGGAGTGGTATGAGGCGGGATATAGCGGAGTTTGTATCTCGGTGCTTGAACTGTCAGCAGGTTAAGTTCGAGCACATGAGACCTGGTGGATTGATGCAGCGACTTCCCATTCCTGAGTGGAAGTGGGAAGGGATTACCATGGACTTCGTTGTTGGTTTACCTCGTACTTCTCAGAGGTTTGATTCCATATGGGTGATTGTTGATAGGCTGACCAAGTCAGCACATTTCTTGCCAGTTCATACTTCTTATGGCGCCGAGAGGTTAGCTCAGATCTACCTTCGTGAGATTGTTCGATTGCACGGGGTCCCAGCTTCTATCATTTCAGACCGCGGCACCCAGTTTACATCTCAGTTCTGGAGGGCTATTCAGCAAGATTTGGGTACAGAGGTTCATCTTAGTACCGCTTTTCACCCTCAGACAGATGGCCAGTCCGAGAGGACCATTCAGGTCCTGGAGGACATGCTTCGGGCCTGTATTCTTGACTTGGAGAGGTCTTGGGATCAGTTTTTGTTTCCCTTCGGCAGAGTTTGCTTATAATTAACAGCTTCCATTCGAGTATCGGTATGGCACCTTTTGAGGCTTTGTATGGCAGGCGTTGCAGATCACCGGTAGGTTGGTTTGATGGTTTTAGTGCTGGGCTACAGAGCACAGATTTGCTTCGAGATTCCTTAGACCGAGTTCGAGTGATTCAGGATAGACTTCGGGCAGCTCAGAGCAGGCAGAAGAGTTATGCTGATTGTAGGCTTCGTGCCTTGGAGTTTAGTGTCGGTGACTTGGTGTTTCTCCGTGTATCGCTAATGAAGGGCGTGATGAGATTTGGTAGGCGGGGCAAGCTTAGCCCCAGGTACATTGGACCATTTGAGATTCTTCAGAGGGTTGGTAGCGTTGCCTATCAGCTAGCCTTACCTCCGATGTTTTCAGCTATACATCCTGTATTTCATGTTTCGATGCTGCGTCGGTATGTACCAGATGAGTCTCATGTGTTGCAGTGGGATTCAGTTCAGTTGGGTGAGGATTTAGCCTTTGTTGAGGAGCCGACAGCTATTTTGGCCAGAGATGTTAGGAGATTGAGGTCTCGAAAGATCCCGGTTGTTAAGGTTCAGTGGAGGAACCGTCCAGTCGAGGAGGCTACCTGGGAGACCGAGAGAGATATGCGGGATCAGTATTCGCAACTATTTTAGCCTTCAGGTACCCCTTGACCTTGACTTTCGAGGACGAAAGCCCTTTTTAGTAGTGGATGATGTAATGACCCTTCCGGTCATTTCCACGTACAAGTTTTGAAGTCAAGCAAATCGACAAAAGTTATCGTAAGTTCTTTAACAAATTTTCTGAACTTTGGGTCAAATGTCTCAGGGCTTTCCTCCCAATATATAAAGAGTTAGAAGTCCCCCGAAATACCAAATCGAAGGTCTACGAGTCTAGTTTCCAATACACAAAACCTCACGTCCAACTGATCTCGGAGTAAAGAGTTATGACTGTTTTACCGCGGACTGTCTGGCAGAAAATGGGTTGCGAACCGGGTCGCGAACCGGGTCGGGTTAAACGCGATTTAAGCCTCGACGTCACGTTTTAAAATGCCATTTCAGTTCCGAAACAGTTATAAAACATAAGGGAGGATCTCGAGAGAATTCTTGAGTATCAAAATCGTGCGTTGGCGAATTACGAGCCTAAACTTAAGAATTTTTTTAGCCTCGTGCGTGTATTTGAAAATACGTTATTTAAAAGTTGAATTTGGTAAAAATTATATTATTATTGCCTTTTCAAAATATTTTAAAGGTTTATGAAAAATATATTTGATACGTTTTAATTGTATATGTATTTATTTTATAAGGTTTTTATACTCCATAATATTTTAACGGAGATAGTAAAATTTAGTTATGTTAAAATTTATTATTTTAATATAGTAGGTTTTGTTTGAAATAATTTTCTATGAATTATGGTATATTTAAAATATTATATTTATTTTACCACGAATTTATGCAATACCCGAATACATACATAACGGGCTGAAAATGATTAAGATGTTGCCACCTCCACAACACGTGGAGGTGAGGCAAAGCAGCCAACACATTGTAGCTGCTAGGTGCCTAATTCATGGCATATGCCATTATTTTATTAAGCTACTTTAGCATTTAATGCTAAAGGTGGGCTAATATATATTGTTCTTCCATTAAACATTAGTGGAGGGTCCAAATATGGCTGCTGCACATAGAAACCGTTTCTGTTAATATTAAAAATCAAACGTCAAGTTATTCAAGCCCAAATTCGATTCTGATTTAGTTTTGGATTTTCTCGGAGTGGTTCGAGCTTGGACATCATTGTTCCAACAGCTTGTCGTCGGACGACAGGTAGGTTACGGTTTAATTTCCCTAGACTCCACATATATAAAATAAAATTGTATTAATGGGCATCCTTGGGTTGGTTTATTAGGTTGGTACCACAGACCTTGACCGCTTTATTCATGTCCGCCTATTTTTATTCCTCCGTTGCTTGTAGTATTTGCCGATATATTTTATTTACCCTTGTGGTCCTGTGAGGACTTGTTGACTCTGGAACATAGAAGGTGGGATTTTGGGAATGTCCGCGAGTCCCGGGCATAGAATTATCCTTCTAGGCTGGTTATGCTTGCTGAGTAGCTGTGGGCCTGTGCAGGGTCGATAGGTTGATTGTGAGCTGCTGGGCAGCTATTGTGTGTGATCATACCATTTCCATGCATATAAAGAGGTTTTATCCATGTTTTACTGTGGTTTTGGCTTCGAGGCCTACTGGCAGCTGTTTTCTAAACCTTGCATGGCCCGGGGGGCCCGTTTTTTGATGGAAATGATTTGGAAATGGTTGATTTCACTTTGGAGATTTTTTGGGCAAGAAAGTAAAATTATGTTTAAAATCATCAGTTTTACGATTATCGCTAGACTCGGCAGGGCCGGGGTGCTAGTTGAGTTTTCTTGTTACTTGAGATGATTTTTAGCCTCGGTCGGACCGAGCACCTGAGATGACTTTTTACTGTTTAGACCCGGCTACGCCCGGGCACCCTTGGAGGGGGTTTTGAGATATTTTCCTACTATTTTTAGTCCTGGACAGGGTCTGGGCATGCATATTCGAGACTGGGTCTCTATCTTGATATCGAGACTGGGTCTCTATCTTGATACATGTTCTGATACTGAGTTTTAGTATGGGGTCTGGGACCTCCATGGACCTTTCCATCCGGGCCAGGGGCTACGGGCTGCGTGTGCCGGAGGAGGGGTATAACCGGGTGGAGTAGAGGTATATCGGGCGAGTCCCTTCCAGGAACCTAGCGCTGCCTGGGCCGGATCGGGCGCGGAGGAGGTACAATAACAGAGATACTATGGCACTTGAGCTCTTCATGCATCATATCATTCATGGTTCGAGGTTCCACCCTTGTTTGCTGTTTGCTGATTGTACGCTCCGGTAGTATGGGATGCCGGAGGGTTTGTTTTTACTTGTTTGTGTTCCTCGGTTGTATGGGCGGCCGAGGGACTGTAGGTAGACTTTTGCTTTTTACTTATAGAATGATTCTCTATTATGAATAAGTATGAGATTGGTATGATTAGTTGAGTTTGATTCATGTCTCTGACAGTCTATCATTAACTTCTTTTCTCTCTCTTCTTACAGCTTGAGGTTACCGGGTATAAGAGCCGTCCATCATTCGTAAACTTATTTTGTCACTATCACTGTTTATTGCAAGGACCCCAGGTGCGTTAATTTTCTTCTTCAATCCTTGTGCCTTTGGTGTGTATAGTTGCTTGCTAGCCTCAACATGTGGTTTCTGTTGATTCCCTCTGGCTAGTTCCTGTGTACCTTTTCGTTGATTTCTGTGACTACTTGCTTCTATTCTGTCTGTTACTACACTTTTATCTTATATGTGCCCAGTCGGCCTATGATACCTACTGGGTACCTTATGCTTCGCATTTGGTGCTCACCCCTACCCCCTGCATCTTTGGGTGCAGATCCTAGCGTGGGCCATCGCTGTTAGATCGTTGTGATTCGTGCTTGGAGATCTGTTGGAGACTACTTCAGGCTGAGGGTGAGCTCTTGGCGATCGGAGCTTAGCTTTAGTTTATCTTTTGCTTCATGTACTCTATTACCATTCAGAGACATTTGTATATATAGTTTTGGTTTATTTTGCACTCCATGTATGTAGTTTGGCTCTGTACTATGATACCAGGTCTTGGGGTTGAGTTAATTTCCGCATATGTATATGTATATACTCCTGTTATCTATTTTATTCGTCTTGTTCCCTTATTTGCTAGATAGTAGCCCATTACTAACCGTTCTGGGCTACGGGGATTGGTTCACCTACCGGGGGTTGTAGGTGCCATCATGACCGAGAAATTGGGTCGTGACAATTATGTAATTTTCTAATTGGTTGAAGTAGTTGTCCATAAAATGTTGGTATCTGCCTGGTGCGTTTTTATATCCAAAGGGTAATACATTCCATTCGTAAAATCCTTGTGGTACCGCAAATGCTGTTAGTTTCTTAGATTCATCTTCTAGTTTTAAATGGTAAAATCCTGATTTGCAATCAAATTTACTAAAATAGTTATATCCTTGTATTTGTCTGATTTTTAGTATTTTATTTGGTATTGGATAATTATATGTTTTTGTTTTTGCATTTAAATTTCTATAATCTATAACCATTCTACTTTTTCCTCGTTTTTGTTCACTATGTTTATTTACTATAAATGCTGGGCTAGTGTGTTTGCTGTTACTTTCTTGTATATATTTATTGTCTAATAATTCTTGTATATTCATTTTAAATTCTGTTAGGTCCGTAAAATTGTATTTTAAAGGTTTTTGCATTATTATACTATTTTCATCTATTAGTTCAATTTTTATTTTTGTTTTATGTTTTTTCCATCCTTGTAAGGGATTGTCATTATATAGTAGTTCTAATTTATCTTGGAGTAGTTTTATCTTATTTATAGAAAATATGATTATTTCTATTTTATGGTTGCTTGGTGTTATATTTTCTAGTTTTTGGGTAATTTTCTCACTTCCTTTGATCCATGGTGTTGTTTTTCTTAATTTATTATTTACTCTTTTTGCTCCTACTCTTTGTCCACATGGGGTAGTAAACCACCAATGTGTCTTTGTTATAGTATGTGGGAATAATTTATCTAAGAATGGCATTCCTAGCAATATATCTTTATTTGTAAATTCATAACTATATATTTCTCCTATGGTTAATATTTTATCCCATATTTGTATTTTTAGATTCCTTGCTTTATGTGTTATCATACTTCCTTCATTGTTAAATCCCGTTACTACTAAGGGTGTTTTCAATTCTTCCCATTTATCTTCTGGTAGACAATTATGTTTACACATGTTAGCTTCTGCTCATGTATCCATCATAGGTGTATAATATCTATTATAGTATCCTTCTACTATTATCTTGGCAAGTATATATATTTTTGTCATTTATTATGTTAACTTATTATTTTATCATATTAAGGTTCTTTTGATTACTACCTTTTTATTTTCATAACTTATTGTTAATTGCTTATCTTCTAGGTTATATGGTTTAACTTTTTCTAACCACTTTGCTCCTAGCGTGATATTTTTATCTCCTTGATATATTTTGAAATTTATTAATATTGGTATTCCTCCAATAATTAATTCTTTTTCGGTTGTTTCTTCAATTTTTCTTAATGCTTTTGGTAATTCCGAATTTTGTTGTTCATTTGTTATTATTTCTTTTTCTGGTATTAATTCTCTTGCAATATAATTTTCTTGTTGTCCTGTATTTATTAATATTAAATATTTCCTTTGGTCCATTAATTCTGTTATGTAGTAATGATATGGTTTTATTTCTTCTATTAATTTTGGTGGAGTTACATAATTTATCCTTCTTGATGTACTCATTCTTGATGATGTTTCTGGTATTTCATTACTTGTTCGTTTTGACGTTTCTATTCTTTCCTTTACTATTTCTAAGTCTTCGTCGATGTCCATTTCTGCATAACTATAATCATTATTATCTATAACTGATACTATTCTTTCGAACGGATTTTCTATTTTAATTCTATTTATTTTATTTCTAGCTGTTATTTTATGTTTTGTTGTAAGGATATATAAGTTTTTACATCTTGCCGTAAATATCTTACTTCCTGGTGCTAGTTCTATTCCCGACATTTTTCAGTATAAAACTAATGATCTATCTATATTTTTATCATCTATTGCTACTGAATAATTTGCACTTATTATGAATTTAAATTTTTGGCATATTAGATTACCTTTTACTGCACTTATTACACTTTTTTCTATAGGTTGTATAATTCTATCATCCGCTAAGTATATTTCTATAGGGGTATCTATTCCTTCTCTAAAACATGCTTTTATTAGTATTTCTGTTCCTCCTAAATGTACGTATTTTATTGGATTTTTTGCTTTTATATCTTGTATTTCTTTATTTAGTACTTTTTTATTTAAGATTGGTATTCTAGCTTTACCTTTAATGTATTTACAATCTATTATATGTTCTCTCTGGCTTATTACATAATATTCTTCTTTTTGTCTTTTAAACCAATTTTTTATTGTTGGTACCTCTAATATTTTATCTATGCTTAGATCTAATTCTTTTCCCTTTATTTGTTCAAATATATTGGTGTCAAATATTATTTTTTGTTCTGAGGATTGTTCATCTTGGTGTTCTTCTTGTTGTATTATCCTTATATCTTTCTCAGTCATAATTTTCTTCTTCCGATTCTCCTATATTATTATTTATATCGTTTTCGTTTTCGTTTTCTGATAATTCATATATACTGTCTTCACTTTCTAATTCATAATCTATATATTCCATTTGTGTATATTTATCATCTCCTATTATTATTTCGGTAATTTATTTTTTCTTTGGATTTTTTGGTAATTTGCAATCTCTAGCTAAGTGTCCTAGTTTTCCACAATTGTAACAAGTACATTCCGTTAATTTTTTCTTTGTTTTATATGGTTTTTTATATTTGTAATTTTTTACATAATATCTTCTTCTTGGTTTTTTATACTTATATTTTGATTTATATGGTTTATATTTACTACTATATCTTTTTATTTTCTTATGTTTTTTATAATATTTATCTGTGCATCCGAATTGGGGTGCTGTTCTATCTTTACAACATGCTAAATTTCTTACTAATATTTTATCCATTTTCATATTTTCTTTGTATTTTTCACGTAATTCCATAAACCAGTTTTGTAAAATTTTTATTCGAGCTCCTAGGGTATCATTCCAATTTTTTAATTATTTTTGAACTAAAAGGTTCTGGTAATTTAGTAAAATATAATTTTCTTATTTCTTTACTTTCATCTGGATTATATGTTCCTTTGTAATAATAGTCTTTAAATGCACAAGTATATTCATCTAGATAGCACATATTACATATTGCTAATTTTGACATTAAATTTCTGTTTATAATTTTTTCTTTATTTTGTTCTTCTATTTCCGTCGACATACTACCAAATTCATTTCTTATTGCTATTTCATATTTAAATAATATTTCCGTAGCTGTTGTGGCATCTGTTCCATCGTATTTTTTATCACTTCTTAATGTTGCTAGACTTTCATTTGTTAAATTTTGTAACCATAATTTTACCGTTCCTATGAGTGTTCTTTCTATATATCCTGGTGTTTCAGCTATCGATATTTTATTGTCTATTAATTGTTTTGAGATATATCCTGTCCATAATTGAATCGTTTTATTTATATCTACTACACAATCTAGGTCTAAAAAATTATTTTGTTCAGTTATCTGCCTTGGTGTCCATTTCTTATTCAGCCTTTTTTCCCATAACGTTTTATTTCTATCATATGAATTATAGTCTGTCCTATAGTAGCTTGGATTTAATTGCTTTGGATTCTTTACTCCTGATGTACTTGGTTTATCATCAGTGCTCATATCTCCTGTATTTATTTCTGGATTTATTTTTGCTTTTTCCGTTTTTTCTATTAGTTCGGTATATGTTTCACTTGTTTCCGAATAGTTTTCTCCTAGATCATTATCATTATCACTTTCTTCACTTATTTCATCTACGCTTATTTTTGGTAGATTGTCTTGTTCTTCTTCTAATTGTAATTTAAATTTTTCTATTTCATTTGTCAATTTTAACTCTTGTTCCTCTTCTCTACGTTTTTCTTTTTCTTTTTGCTTACTTGCATATAATTGTTTTAGCACTTCTAATTCTTTTTCTAGTTCTATTATTTTAGTATTTTTTACTGTAATGACCCTTCCGGTCATTTCCACGTTTAAGTTTTGAAGTCAAGCAAATCGACAAAAGATATCGTAAGACCTTTAACAAATTTTTTGAACTTTGGGTCAAATGTCTCGGGGCTTTTCTCCCAATATATAAAGAGTTAGAAGTCCCCCGAGATACCAAATCGAAGGTCTACGAGTCTAGTTTCCAACGCATAAAACCTCACGTCCAAATGATCTCGGAGTAAAGAGTTATGACTGTTTTACCGCGGACTGCCTGGCAGAAAATGGGTTGCGAACCAGGTCGCGAACCGGGTCAGATTAAACGCGATTTAAGCCTCGACGTCACATTTTAAAATGCCATTTCAGTTCCGAAACAGTGATAAAATATAAGGGAGGATCCCGAGAGAATTCTTGAGTGTCAAAATCGTGCGTTGGCGAATTACGAGCCTAAACTTAAGAACTTTATTAGTATCGTGCGTGTATTTGAAATATTTATTTAAAAGTTGAATTTGGTAAAAAAATTATATTATTATTGCCTTTTCAAAATATTTTAAAGGTTTATGAAAAATATATTTGATACGATATAAGTGTTTACGTATTTATTTTATAAAGTTTTTATATTCCGTAATATTTTAACGGAGATAGTAAATTTAGCTATGTTGAAAGTTATTATTATAATCTAGTAGGTTTTATTGGAAATGATTTTCTATGAATTATGGTATATTTAAAATATTATATTTATTTTACCACGAATTTACGCAATACCCGAATATATATCTAACGGGGAGAATTTGTAACCACCTCCACTTCCACGTGGAAGTGGAGGCCTTGTACACGAGTTAGGCAACATTTGACTTGCTGTATGTGGTGTCTATGTGTATATATCCACTTCAATTATCCTTTCCATTCTTTTCTTTACAAACATCTAGCTAGTTATATATATATACTATTAAGTTAGTAATTCATATAGCTCTATGCATGTTCATAACTCAGTATTGACGAAGGTTGGGTGGGAGAAATACTTTTGTTTTTTTGTTGCATTTTATTTGATTCTCAAAAGTAAATCAATTATCTACGTCAAGTTATTCAAGCCCAAATCCGATTCCAATTTAGTTTTGGATTTTCTCGGAGTGGTTCGAGCTTGGACATCGTTGTTCTAGCAGCTTGTCGTCGGACGACAGGTAGGTTACGATTTATTCTCCCTAGACTCCGTATATATAAAATAAAATTGTATTAATGGGCATCCTTGGGTTGGTTTATTAGGTTGGTACCACAGACCTTGACCGCTTTATTCATAACCGCTATTTTGTTCCTCCGTTGTTTGTAGTATTTGCCGTTATATTTTATTTACCCTTGTGGTCCTGTGAGGCCTTATTGACTCTGGAACATAGAAGGTGGGAATTTGGGGATGTCCGCGAGTCCCGGGCATAGAATTATCCTTCTAGGCTGGTTATGCTTTCTGAGTAGCTGTGGGCCTGTGCAGGGTCGATAGGTTGATTGAGCCTTGCGGGGCAAGCTATTGTGTGTGATCTACATTTCATGCATATAAAAGAGGTTTTTATCCATGTTTACTGTGGTTTTTGGCTTCGGGCACTACTGGCACTGTTTTCTAA